>CAJDSM010023254.1:0-12383 GCA_903981925.1 Ostrea lurida
CATCGCACTTTGGAGTCTTACATATATATCAGAATAATCTTTTTCACTACAACAGAGAACTTTCCAAGAACCAAATTGAGCAGTTACTAATTTTCCAAATTATCCAACTAATATTATTATTGAATGTGCACAGGCAACATACAGAATAAGATTCCAGCCGAGAGCAAAACATTTGAAATATGGAGTAAACATGAGTGAAGTCATTGAAGTAAAGAAATTTATAGCTTGTCTGTTATGTAAATCCAGGCTCTTTGTGTTGAAATGTTGATCAAAGAGTAAATTGTAACTGGTTTAGGCATTTATATACTGTAATAGTTGAACTTCAGCATATCAAACACTGATATCTCTAATACCATGGTTATGTCAAAGTGAATTGGAAGTCCCATGCAACCACATATTTTCTTAGTATTTTTACCCTTGATATCTCAAATCCACAGTTATCTCAAAATTTTATCTTGGTCTCATTGAGTTTGAGATATAAATGAGGTTCAAATGTACTAATAATTTCCAGACTGAAAACATATATTGGTTTCTAGATGGAACATGCTATCATTAAAATGACAGATGTCCTCCAGACCCAGTTTAATGATAGAATTCCACCCCTAATTATACTCGCTTCATAGCAAAACGAAATTTGTAAATATGGGTTGTATGACAAAAGATGAGACAGAGAAGTTATAATTACCTGTTAACTGAATTTAAACCGATACTTACATTAAAATGAAGGATTATAATATATGGCAGCAAATTTGAAACGAGAATATGTAAAGGCAAAGATAACGAAGAAATTTCAAACGACTCATGGTGGACACATTTCTTAGGAATTTCTTCCATGTAAAGGACTTACAAATATAGAAAAGGTTTGATTAAATTATACTAAATAAGCCTATTTTTACACACATTTCCAGCTAATATTTTGCGAAATTTGTTTTTTGAGTAATCGAGTCCATCTCAAGATTTGCTTACATGTCCGAGTATAGGTAGGCTTTTTAATTGTGTGAGGGGACCGGAGCAACACAGTTAGAATATTCTAACTAACTGTTTCAAAAGAGAAGTAAATATTTCACATTTCTCTGATGAGGACAGGTATTGATCACAAGTGCCAGACAATTTATAGCTATCTGAGTCTGATAGGTATTGAGACTTGGGTAAAAAAAAATTTCTGAGTCCTTATTTCTTCATTACAATTTGATGATTAGATTTGAAATTATTTCTTCATGGGTAAAAGAAAAAAAATCAATGGAAGGGGGGGGGGCGGGGGGTGAAGGGGTATTGGTAGTTTAATTCAGTCAGTTTGGTAATTAGAAGGCATTGCTGATCTATTGATACAACAATAAAGTTTGCCCAATGCATATTTATACTAACCAATATTTGCGGCTACTACGGACGGATCAAGGTCTGTTTGGCGGTGTAGTGGTCGCGGGTATTGTAGGGAGTTGTGTTGGGCTTGCGGGTTGCTGCTTTCAGTGTGGACTCTGTAACTGTTGTTTCAGCTGTTGCAGTGGTTTGTAATCATTTGCTGTTTAGCAGCATACCGACTGTAAGTGATGCTTTTATTGATGTCAAGATAGAGCTGACAAAATAAATACACCAAATTTTTCGTGTTCCTACAGAAACATGTTTCCTTTATGGCCGCATGAATGTAAACATGCAAAATGCATTATGGGTATTATGATTCGATAAGATTATTGTTTAAAAAAAATAAAATAAGTCTTTATATAGTCCAACACTTTTATTTTAAAAGGTTTGTACATATTTATTCTTTGTTAACGACCTTTTTACAGACTAAGACCAAGAGCGTAATATTTCGAAAATATCAAACCAGGAACATCTTCCTTTATTAATTATCATTACGAGTTGATTTTTGTTGATATATCTAATTTTAAAAAAGTATGTATGTCAATTTTAGATATTGGGTTGAAAACAGATATTTATGTACAGCTTTATATCTATTTTTCAGGCAAAAATAGAAAACAATTTTCGTTTTCTTCCGTATTACTAATTTTTGTTCACCGCGGCAATCATCAAACAACCGGTAGCCGATGACAGGTATAAGAGACTGTGCACTTTCGATGCCCGTTCGGTGAACCATAAAACACAACAGGTATCGCCGATGTCGATGACGTAATATCTACATCGTTTTCAAATCTTTGAATTAAAGCGGGTGTCATTCAACTAAAAGACTTATCAAGGTTCTTGTGTTTTGTTGATAGTGATACAGACGGCAGCTTGCCAAAATTAGGAGCAAAATTAAATCGAGGTAAGTTCATATTTGTAACGTTCAGTTTTCGCCAAAATTCAAAGGTGAAACTTAGTAAGTGACAGAAGTTAATTTAATAGCTGAATTGTTGGGTTATGTCCCTTTGGTTAGTATTGCCCGGGGCAGTTTAACCTGACTCGCAGCTTAGTTTACAGGCCTATATCATTTAATGATAGATTTAGAACATTTTATTCTAGCTCAGTCCTGTCCTATAGCATCCTATAGATCATTTGAAAGCATCAGTTTTTGTTATTTGAAATGTCTAGTGATTTGAAACTGGTAGATCTTGTAGAGAAAAAAGATAAAATTGTAAATATTAAAATTAATGTAAGATGTAATTCTCAATAATTTTAGAAGTAGCAAAAAGTAGGAGGAGAAATATTTGATTGCCGAAGGCGTGAGGTGCTAGGGGGGTCCCTAAAAAGTTTGAAGATATTTAAAAGGCCATAGCATTTTCTTGATTTTTGGCACTTCATTATAGCATCAAAGTCCTACATGTATGTAAAATGTCAGCCAAAATGTGTTAATTTACTTGTAAGTAACTGTGGTAACTGTACAATATTCCTGAATGATTTGGATATATCATATAAATTAATTAGTGGTAAAAATATTTTCTGTTTACCAGTCCATGTAACATTCATAAATTAGTATTTTCAAAATGTGATATAATATTTGATGCTTTTAGATGACATTCTGTTTAGTGTTTCTCAGTCTGTTTTTTGTTTATTTTTCATAGCAATGTAACACAAGACTACTTTATGTCACAAATGGGTATTACGTTGATCAGTAGCGTCACAGTTGAAATTGAATTTCCTGTTGACACGCTTTTATCATGAATACATTCAGGCGTTAATGAAGCGATCGATAGGGAGTGGAATATTCGGGTTACTTCGGCTGTAATGCTTCAGATAAATGTACGTCTTTAAAACCTTGAAAGCTACAGATTAATTGTGTATAGGAATCTTCAGGGGCTGACAATGGCTTTTCTGTGATTTTACTTGCCCCACCATAACAAAAAATACAAAATAAAACAAATAAACATAATTCGTAGCATTCTTTTATTTTGCTGCCGCTAAAGGCTGCAGAACTCTTTGTTAACGAGTACAGTACCTTGGCCATAATACAGTACGCATAAAATGGCCGCTCGTAAATAAAGGTCTACAAACATACATCGGCGTTTTTGGTGGTTGTTGTTTTTTCTCGCTAATATTAAATCAATATCATGTGCCTACCTCGCTACTAGTACTTGTTATGTACCCTTGGCACTTTATCACAGCTTCGTAAATCGTGTGGGTTATTCAAGATCTGTACAAAATGTTTAATCGGTCTCAAATCGATAAGGTCCAGGATTACTTTTAATTCACACAAAAAGGTGCCCGACGATTTTTAATTTCGTCCAGGAGTGTGTTCCATCGTAATCTTGATATGTCATCCATATTTTCTATATATTATGTACTGGTTGATGCTGACTTTGGCGCTAGTAAGTGTTGGTTAGTTTGTTACCGTGTTTTCCATTTAACAGTCTGTCTAGATTGATGTACGGGACCATATTATACTCCTGTAGTATCAGGGCTACGCAGGGAACTCTTGCGACATGTTAGGCCAAATAGGTGTTCAATCTATGAAACCGAAAAATATATCTTTGTCAGAGTTTATATTCCCTTACTTCAGTTAAAGTTCCTAACACCATTAAAAGATAAACACCCCCAGAAAGTGGGATTATGCGGAAGGCGAGGCGAATGCCTGCTGTACAATCAGAAGTCGGGCTGAAATCCTTTCCTCTTACAGGCTTCCCTGTCCAAACGAGTAAATTTTTCTGTCACTTGCTATAAATACACTTTCCATCTCATAACTAAATAAACTTGATCGAGTTTCCTCATCTATTCCACCCGAACTTTGATCTATCGACCCAAGGAAACAGGTTTTGGACGATTGATTGGATATAGTTATTTTCTTTGGAAACTGAGCACCGCTGGTTATTTGCTCTTATAACCTTCTTCTAACTTGTTCTTGTAGGACACTTTCTCAGGCACAGATTCATTAAATTATCAGTTAATATTGACAGCAGTCTGACGGCGATTTTTTTTTTCCAATTCGATCAAGACGCGAAGTCTACTCTTTTGGCCCAACCGATCTGCTTTCTATTCTGTTTCTTCCTTATTTTCAACAGAACCGCTCTCAGCGAGTTTCGTTTTCACTACTTTTCTGGATGAGGAATGACTTACTCCGATATAATTTCATGAACATTTTTCGGCTACTAATCCCACTCGTCAATCCTTTTGATTATGCTGCTTTTGCTCTTGACAGTTTTCTCTTCGGGCCAGTTTTGTTTGAGGTATGTTTTGATGCTAATAATAAAATACACGGGTACTTCTTACACGTGAGCGTGAACGTCAGATATGATGCTATTAGTGGATACGTTAACTGTCATATTTATAATCTCACAACTTAGGAGAAAAATCTGAGAAGAAACTGCCAGAACATAATTCTTTTATTTACTGGCGGCCATTGTGTGTACTGCTAATCATGGCCAGTGTACTTGTAACTATATGTTTCATGAGATGTTAAAGTTCCTTTATACCAAAACATTTTAAATTCACTGTACGATGATGTGTTTATCAAAACGTAATAATTTATTTTGTTAAAATAAAAATCTTACACTTCTGACAGTAGCACCGAATTGGGCTTGTGTAGGTTAATTGTTGTCAACTCTTGTTAGTCGATGGTTTGTTATTGTGTGCTTTGAAATTTCGTCATTTCCTCTTCTTGTCCGCCAATTTCGCTACCTTTAAAATGTTCATCACTCTTATTTATTGGGTAATAAAACATTGAGTCGTAACAACAGAGATTAAACTGATGTCACATGGCTGACTAGTTGTACATAACGTGAAGCAATAACTCGTAGATGTTTAGCTAAAATTGTCACCACCATGTTTTACTTTCTATTTTTCAATAAGATCAGGATTTTTCAAAGTTACTTGCTCTACGAATGGCAAGTGGTTGTTAAAATATTAATTGCCCTAGCCAGAATCACATTGCCACAGAAGTAGAGCAGTTGATAATTGTCCATGCCCCTTGAATGATACCAAGAGTTTTTTAAATACAATATAAATAGTTACTTATTTTTCTGACAGACAATGCCAGCATCTGATTTATCTTGGTCCCCACAGAGACAACCCCTGTGCCATGGAATTAAGAGAAAGCTGTCTGCTTTTGAACAGATTGCTGAGAATGAAATGGATGCTGAGGTCAGTCAAATTGAAATAAGTTATTGTTTCTTCTGCATGATTGTTTACTTATGATGCCTGTCATATAATTTGTCTTAATTTATTTGCTATTTTGTGAATTTGAAGAATTTATTGCCTAACGGTCATTAAAGGTGGCCATGGAACTCTGTTTAAAGGGGAGACAAACCTGGTTGTGGCTGACTTGATTAAAATTATGCATGTATATATTTATTTTTAAGGCTGATGTATTTAGAATAATGGCTGCAAAGGAATGGAAATTTTTTTTTTTTTTAAAATGTTCGACTTTTAATATTCTACTTAGACAGAGAATGAGGCTGTTTCTGGGAAAAGAAAGTGCATTTCACACACTACCGATATTAGCCATGACATGAACAATATGTTTGAAATCAACCACAATGATGAACAATCCTATGATCTCAACAATTTTACAGACAACAACAACTCAAACACACTCAACCGTAATACGGTTGAATATCATAATCAACAGGTAAGAAGATTTTAAAAAAACATTGCTTTTATCAAAAATTTTTAGTTTTTCATCCAAGAGGACCTTGAAGGGTTTGACCTACCTTTGGAAAGNGAATATCATAATCAACAGGTAAGAAGATTTTTAAAAATCATTGCTTTTATCGAAATGTTTAGTTTTTCATCCAAGAGGACCTTGCAGGGTTTGACCTACCTTTGGAAACTTTACACCTTAGCAATTATGAACTTTGTTGCCATACAGGGGCACATTCCTTTTTTTTTTTTGAGCAAGTCTTTCAGTTTCTGCTGAAAAAAATCTCGTTTGAAATGGGTGTGTTAGACTCCTGGGTGTGATGTTCAGACTTTGAAAACAAAAGTATGCCAGCATCAAAATTTAAATCAAAAGTTGTCAAGATATCAGAAGGTAATATCTTGTTCGTCTTCCTCAAAATCCTGTTTCACCACCATATAGCCCATATACCATTAAGTTTGGTTTCGGAAAAGGTTTTTAAAAATTAAAGCATTTTGTGACCATTAAGACTACTAGGTCTAATGATACTGTATTTACGCTGCAGAATAATGGTTTTTAGCTCACCTGACCCACTGGCCACTTTGTCTTTTTCAGATGGGGCATGATATGTCATCAATGGAGGCTGCTTCATCTCAAGGGTTTGGTTCCAATCAGGTAGCCAATGTTTTTGTTCAACAGTCCAAACTCACCTGTATTGTAATATCACACAACCAGAATCAGCCTTCATCTCAGGTAAGAAATGTACTCCCATTATGCTCATATATTACTCCATTGTGGTAGGTATAATGTGTTTGTTTATCCATTAGTCAGTCCATCAATCCTGTTCAACTGAATTTTATGAAGCTTTACTGTTAATCAGGTTTTAGTGTGTAGAATGTGCATACTTGCCGGAAATTAGGATTCAATTTTTTCTTCTGTGAGTTAAGCCCCTTTTGAAATGAGTCAACTCAGAAGTTTGGTCTCTGTCAGTCTTGTTCTTGTCATCGTAACTCCTCTAAAACTGCTTAACAGAATTTCCTGTAACTTTGTATTCGATATGGACATAATGTGTAGATTTGCATTTAGATATTTTTCTGGGAGTTGCATCCCTTTTAAATGTGTAAATGGAGGCATGGAGTATGTGAGAGTAGCTTACTTTATTAATATTTTTCTTTCATATTTAGAATTATTAGGGCCTTGCATTGAAAAAAGGGAAGCCTTATAGGAATCACATTGTCCATTCATCAGTTTGTTTGTCATTTCTTTTCTTTATGACATATCTAGAATATTTTTCAATATAAATTGATTATATTTGATGCAAAGATAATACTTTGAATAAGTTTTCAGTGGGGAACTTCCTGGCTCAATTCTCTAGTTTAAAGTAACTTATTAACATCTTCAATCAGAACTGCATTCATGATCTTATATGATAGAAGTATATATTGTACAATTCAAAGGCTGTATGATGTTTTGAAATTATTAATTTAGGCTGCTCATTGTTTCGACATGGTAAGACTTAGCTGAGAATCATCCACGTGTGATTTTCATTTTGAACTAGCACATGACCATAACTTTTGTGATAATCACTTTAAACTACTTTAGAATTGAGTGTCTAACAAATTTTGTGTTCTGGCCTTCACTTGTCAGACTGTTGAATGGTGTGTATGATGTCTTTAAAAAATGAATTGAGCACAGCAAACACTAACATAGAGCTCTCTCTCTCTCTCTCTCTCTCTCTCTCTCTCTCTCTCTCTCTCTCTCTCTCTCTCTCTCTCTCTCTCTCTCTCTTATGAATTGAAAATTCTTCCATGATATGCATTGGAGATTTGTAAATCCATTAATATCTCAGTGATTTAAAACAGGGAGACATGATCATGGACTTGAATGATGAGACCTACTCCAACACCCAGATAGATATTTGTGGTGATCAGGAATCGCCTTGTGTCGCCATGGACTCTGATTATGTGCCAAACCCTGAGCAGTATCAGCTTAGCAGGGGAAGCAACTCTCTAGGGTGAGAATTTAAAAATTATTTAATTTGATTTACTTGTGTCAGATTTATAATATTTCATTCAGAAAGTATGTCATCCTTTTCGATATTTTGCTGCATATGCATTAGTAACTGATATATTCAGATAGATTCATTAAGCAAGGTTAATGAAGTTATGTACAATATAAATGCATGTTTGCCAAGTATATATATATATTAGATTTAATAAGACTGATATTGTCATATTAAAAAGCAACTTGTTTCCAAATTTACATATATATATATGTACTAATTGCAAGAAAGAACTGTCCTAGATTATGCCTTTGAAGGATATTTGCATGATTGAACGTGTTTTCCTCATTGCTGTTACAGATGTTAGCCTGTACAACAGCCAAATATTGTAGGCAAGTTGTGTATGATTCGGTCCTTGTAGTGATCTTGTAGGTTTTGGTGCATTTCATATTATGATAGGATAATTTCACCATAACCTCATTTATGCTAGACGTTCTATATACCTTCATATTTCATGTTATGCTGTAACATTCAAGCTAGTCATTGGGCATTTGGAATGACAGTTAATGCCTGCACATTTATTTACCTTAGTTATGTTTTCTATATTCAAGAATAAACTTTACTTACAATGCAGACTGACTGTTGATTTATTTGGTTTTACACTCCTATTTAATCTTCTACCAAACCTTTAATTGCTGCACATTTTTTCACAATTTTCAAACAATAGCAACTGAATCAATCTAAATTTGATCCCATAATTCCAGGCATCTCGGGGGAAGATGTAGTTATCTGTGGTGTATTTGAGGAAAGCCCCGGGATTACTTTTTCTATCTATTACTCTATAAGTTACCTGCAGGTGATACATTTACTTTGAACACTTTCAGTAAAGATTCACATGATAATGCTGACTTTACTATTTAGTAGGGATGTCAACAAATATTTAACTATTCGATTATTCTTTGATACCATTGATGTTCGACTAATTTTTTTTTTATTCCTATTGTTGGTTAAAAAAAATTTGCACACACTGATAATTTATGAATTTTAAATTATTTATCCCTCTTTGAAATATACACGCATTTACATTTGATCCACCACTGTTTTCATGAGTTTTACACAGTGTTCACTCAACCAGATAAAATTACATGTATCTCAGTTCCCTGCAGTTATTTTAGAAATTTGTCAGAATCAAAATGCTGTCGAAATTAAGTGTGGCAATTTTTTAAATGTGAGTTGCCACCAAAGTGGTATTAAATTTCTCATCCATTTTCACCAGAGTAAACTTAAGAAGAACAGCAAATAAAATACTGGAGAGAAGATTCTTTGCTGTGATGGATACATAACAAGAATTTGCAATTCAATCAAAACCTGCCAGAAAATTTTTAGCAGTTCCCGCTACTTCAGTTCTATCAGTAAATCTTTTTTGTCTTCAGATTTACTTGTATCTAAAGTTCAAAACTACACAACCGTCTTTCGATCTACATACACAGTTGATAATATAATTTTTAGGCGGAAGCGCCTATTGCAATAATTATTGTGACCTTCTACATCATGGATGTTAGAAGCCCTTTTTCATGGTACTCCAAATGGAATTCACATAAACATGCAACTCGCTTATCAAATTCGCGGTAAACATCAAAATGGGGTCACAACAGTAAACAAAACCCCAGGTTCTCATAAAATACCTATATTTTCTCATCATTCATGAATCACAAAAAACTGAGCAAAGGAATAATGGATAAGTGGTCTCTAATGCACATTATTTCCATGAAAATTCTGAGCTGCACATCTAAGTTATAAATATGGTTGATCATCGCAACTAGGAATATCACAATTACTTTAATTACATTTCTTCATAAAAGGATATAAATTATATACTCAAACTTTGTAGAAACCTCTGTCAAAAAAGACAGTTATTAAAGGTGTAGTAGTTAGAAGCAGTTGCTGTCGGAGAGAATACTGTTGAGATTGATTTTACAACTCATGGAACATACCAAAATTTTAATATTTCATGTCGTTACATGTATATACACCCAACTTGTTTATCTTTATCCCATACAATGCCTTTACATGACAAATTTATTTTTATTCGATAAACATTTACAACATTAAATCAAGATTCAACATGCCTTGAAGTAGCTTGCATTATGTGTACCTGATTGTTGATAAAGGCATGTAAATATGCAAGTTATATTGAACAATACATGTACCTGGATATGCATGTACAGTTGTACATTGTACAAAAAAAACATCACTGTAACAGTTAGTGGTTAAAAAATTCAAATAACTGAACATTCTTCAACTAAAGCTGTCAAGTAATAGACTAAGAAATTTACTGATTTTGACATCCCTACCATTTAGATAATGATACTCTCCCAAAATACAGAATACTGATAGCTGGATTGAAAAATATGACATTGTATTCTTAGACTTGTTACGTACTGTGTTCTAACTGTTCTTGGAAATCAAGCAGCTCAAACAAATTATATATATTTTTTAAATATCTACATAAATATCAAACCAGGTGTTCAAAGTGATCTTTAAAAAAAATTAAGACCTGTAGAAATAATTTCCAGATCAATCCTTCTTTGAGAAGAGGAGGAAGGGGGAGGGAGGGTCCTAATAACATTTGTACAGAATGAATGAGAATTTAACCTTTGATACTAATAGTATTAAATGAAAGGAAGAATCAAAATGTACTTCTGATTGGAACAAACCATTTGCATGCAATAAAACTTGATTCATCAGCAAGTCTTAAAGAGTTCTTTTGCAAATTCTGAGTGGACTGCATGTTTGAAAATATGCAAAAACTAAATGATGCGAGCCTTTGGAAATTGTGTTGAAATACATGCCTAAAAAGTATACTTATTGTATATATTTAATTAGAATTTGTCTTTTATTACTAAATATTAGTTACCATAGTGATCTGAGATATCAAACATGGCATTTTGTTTTGTTTTTTGTTTGTTTGTTTTTTTGTTTTTTTTCTTCAAAATTTTCTGTGTACTGTACATGTATTCCTTTTTTGATTACCCTTCTGTTACTTTTTGCAGGGATACTGGATCTTCTGGTTGGTACACAAACAATGTGAGGAGTTATTGCCGACCACACTGGGACAATCAGGATCTCTGCCCCTACGTGTCTGACTATTATTAGAATCTCCAACGACGCAAAATCTACCTTGAATGTGTCAAAATATTTTTTTTCATCAAATGATAACAGATACAAGGAATAATTATGTTTTTGTCCATTTTTTACAGTTTTATATTTTAATACTGTTTTTATTTTCCGATTTTTATTTCTATGAGATCTGCAGCTTTTACATATTAATGTGTGCAGTTTACAAGGCCAGACTTTGCTGTGAATGAAATTATTTGCTGTTTGGCATCAGAGATCTTTGATATGTGTGAAATTCTTTAAGCTATGAACATATGCAATTAAAAAAGAAAGAAAGGCAACAAAATACAGACCATACAGATCAATGACATTTTTGTATTTTTTTTATGTCTCTGTCTCAGATTAATTCCCATCATAACAGTTTATAAAAGGGGATTAATAAATACTGTCCATTTGATAGTAAGGAATGGATTTAGAATTTAATCGATCATTTAACAGGAAACATGCGTATGTATTAATGTTTTGTGTCCAGCTGACATCAGTATTTCAGGATCATATCTTACAAAAAATGTAATACTTATCATTAGGAGTGTCACAGCCTTGAATTAAAGGCATTTAGCATGTTCATGGGATTAGTGGTATTGAGTTCTTGTGCTGGCATCATTTTAAATTACTGGCACAAAGATTGCTTTATACGATCAACGGTTTTATCTTGATTTTCATCTTCATGTTTGTTAATTCATAAAATATGGTCACTGGGAGTAAGTGTCCTATTGTCCATCTTCATGTATGTTCATTTATGAAATATGGTCACTGGGGGTAAGTGTCCTATTGTCCAAATTGTAACTTAGAAAGTTGTAGAATCTTATATTATGGCAAAGGGTTATTTTTTTTTTGTTCAACCAATTTGTACATTTGTAAGTGAATATGGAGAATGATATACATGTATACACGAACACCAGATTTATCTAGCAGTAGTAAGGAGCTCAGGGTAAAAGGTCTCCTATAATATTGACCCGTTCACAGAAGCTCAATATTGATCACTTAAAGCTATGCCTGACCTTACCACTCATGTATATTAATTATGTATGGCTGTTTTACTATGATTTTAATTGTGTACAAGTGAATGTTTTGTTTTCAATTATTTGCATTTAAGTTTTTATGGATTTAGTTTTTACTTGAAGGCTATTTTTAGATATGTACTTTTTGATTTTAAACATCAATTCTATGACTATAATTATTATAGGCTTAAGTACTATCATTTTCTACAGCTTCGACTTT
>CAJDSM010023256.1:0-12643 GCA_903981925.1 Ostrea lurida
AAAATGTAATTTTTTTTGGAAATTACCACTAACTCCAAGATAGTTCCATGTTACATGTTGTATATAAAGTTTTTTCGGGGCTTGGGGGTTAAAACATTTTGACATATTTTTAATGCTATTGATGCTTCGTACTCTGAAGAAAGATAACAACTCGACTATATGACAAACAGGGCTATTTCTGCATTTCAATTGTCGACGTCCCATACTTACATGTATGATCCAACATTCCATCATCACCTACATATGGTGTTTATGTCTCCCAACTTATTCGATACGCAACTAATTTGATACGCAAGAGCTTGTTCTTCGAAGCAGCGTACATGTTTCATAGCCATTGTTAAGCCATTCTTTATACACTGCTTTTGTCTACGGATTACTTAATTTACCTGATCAAGACAAGGTATCAGGCAGAGTACAGGTCGACAGGGGATGTGTTCCTTGACTTTCACATATAGGACAAAATTTCTCTGTGAGTCTCGGCGCTTTCACTATACTTTCAGTACTTTTGATTATTTTCTTCCTTCTTCTCTTAAACGAGAGCGAGATGAGCCGCACCTGGGGCATAGCAACGTGTGTCCAAAAAACTTTAATCTTGTGATTAGAGAATGGCGTAAGGAATCGGGAACCTATTAAAATGTTGTTGTTTGTTTCATTTTAGCTATAAAAATCAAAAATTATATTGACTCAATGAAACTATTTTGCCCTGTGGAAGTTTCGTCTTGAACGCTGTTTGGTTTTTTGTTTACTTTTCCGTTGAGCGATCATGCTGCCTATAGCAGGGCTTTTAACAAAGCCCAGCTAAAAATTATATTTGACTAGGCAGGCATGTAATACATGTATAAAACTTACGGGTTACATTTGCTGTCAGTCTAGATGCAGGAGTTGAATGAAGTCGCTGACTATTTACATTCTGTACGCCAAATGTCCAAACACACAGCAGCGCACACAACACAGTAGATATTGGCATCTTCTCAGCTGATGTTTTTATTCAATCTAACCCCAATGCATCTAAAATAGGTTACGTTAACATCTACATTTTAAGGAATCCTGGCATACAAACTGATTTGCAATAATTAAGGTAAGGTTTGCGCCATTTCAATATGTAGCGAACAATGCCACGTTACATAGCAATATGTTCAGGAGAAATTTGTCAGAAATTGTCCATGTATAGATGACTATGGAGGGTTAGGAGGTGGATAAAGTATACAGGTAGGTAAATTGACTCGTTTAGAATTAGGGAATGAAAGTTATTAAACTGGCGAATGCGGAAAGTGGAGAAACACACCGTCAACCGTGCGCAGAAAAAGCAGCGCCAGAAATTGCACAAAATTTCTATGGGAGGACCTGTAGCGTTATGGTCAGTCAAAAATATAAAAACCATAACGCTACAGTTCTGCAGCTACCACAGTATGTGACACAACCTTAGTGAGTGCGCTCACAATACCCCACGTTCCCCCACTGTATCACCGTTGATCACTGAATGTCATTTCCATCCAAGCTCTTACTATTTATAAGTACTTCCTGGGAATCCATCAACATATAAAAGCGCTATCGACAACATGCTATACAAAAATCAAAGATCCTTCCCTTGACAGATGTCGCTAAAAATAAACCCCATTCAAGATTTTACTATTGCTAACATCTTCTCAAAGTTTCCTGGAAATCCATTGACAAATGAAAGAGTGCTATCTAGGTGACAACATACTATACACAAACATCAATGCTATTTGACCAAATTCCCCTCCCAAAACAAGTGGTCTTCCTTGACAGATATCTCTGTAAAATCAATCTCATCCAAGATTTTGCCATTACAAAATCTTCCTAAAGTTTCATGAAAATCCATCAACAGATAAAAGCGATATCCATGCGACATCATGCTATACACAAAAATCTAAGTCCCCCTCCCTAAAACAAGTGGTTCCTTAGACAGGTGTCTCTAAAAATCAATGCTATTTAAGCCTTTATTATTACTAACATGTGCCTGAAGTTTCGTAGAAATACATTGAGAAATGAATGCGCTATGCAGGCGACAACATACATGTATTATGACACACGGACAGAATGACTGAAAAACAATATATACCAACATCTGCGTTGCGTGGGGTATAAAAATAATTTCTCCACAGCGATGCTTGAAGCCTAAAAATTTGAAAAGCTAAAGACATTAAAACAGGGTTGTATAGAAAAAGACTAAACCTTATGCCAAACGTCAGTAAAGGAGAAGAGCGGGAGATACGTCTACGTTTCAGAAACACAAGAGGCCCACAGGCCCTAACGGTCAACCTGAGTATCATATCCCATTACGGGCAGTCTCATATTTGCATTTTTTAGTCTCAGTAGGCTGTGTTCATATGTTAATCATCTTTCAAAATATCATATGATTCATTAATACACAAGAAATTATCATTTCAATCCACAAATGTGTTGTTAACTCGGTTCAAATATTTTAAAGGAATAATTGCTACTGTGAGTGACCTTTGACCCCCAAAATTCAATAGAGATTCATCTTCGACCCATGGGGTAGTTTGGATACATGTTATGTATGAATGATCGATGGGAAAAGTCAAGCTGAAAGCCCAGGAAGAACCATATTGTTACTTTTTAAGATGCATCCAGTGAACTTGACCTTTGACATTTGATCCAGACATTGATTGAAAGAACATTTGTCTTCATAGGGTAAGTATATGCATTGATAGGGTGTGATTCTACGTGGAAAGAATAATGCTTTAGAACGCAACCATTATGCTACTTTTGTTGGTAGTCGTGTTTGACTTTTTTCTGACCTTAAGTCGAAATAGAACATCTTCAGGGTTCCCATGGATTGATCATATGTAACCAATTTTCGATTGGTAAGGTGTCTAGGTGGAAAGGCTAAACTTTAATGGCTTGAAAACATTCTGTTTAACAGACCAGGAAGATAGACATCAGATCAGTCAGTACCCCCCCCTTCCCATACTTGTTGTGGGAGGGGGGGGGGTATAATTAAGATCAAAGGCTCCATGTCATTCCAAATATCAATTTCATTTTTAATATAAATATGAATTAGATGTATCTGGGGATGTTTTTCAAATGTTACATATAAACACTATGTCAAGTTTGACCCCACCCTCTGGGAGATCTAAAAAAACTACCTTTTCTGGGATCACCCAGATTTTATTAATATTGTAGAGGCTTATCTGCTCATTCCACTTGCTTTAGTTTCTCTTAGACATGCTGTGTTGTAAGAAGATTTTTTGAAAATTTGGTCCTCCCAGGCCCCAGGGGTGCTAAAATCTGGAAATTTACAAATTATGTGCCACTAGTCTCCAAAGTAGCTTCATACAAAATCTTGAAAAGATTTGGACTGGTAGTCTACTCAAGAAGAAGTTCAAATGATTCAATTGTTAACCAGCATTTCTCATGCACATTGTTGGAGCCCACCGCTAGATACCAAAATCTGCTACCTCTAGGTGAATTCGTAACACTTAGAAACTCCTGCTCATTCCCAAAACATCATTTAGTTTCAATTGATATCAAATAGCATTAAGAAGATGTTTTTCAAATATTATTAAACATAGTCACTTGTACCAAGTTGTACCAGCCTGCTGGGGTCGCTCGACCTCCCGGGGACTCACCAATTTCACTATTTTTGGTAGAGGCCTTCCTGCGTACATCACTATTGCCATTAGTTTTCTCAGGCAGTGCGGTTGTAAAGACGAAGATTTTTGAAAAATAGTCACGTTCTGGGCAGTTATTGCCCAGCGCTCCCCAGGCCCACGGGGTGCAAGAGACCTGAAATTTACAATTTATGTGCCCCTTGTCCCAAAGATGCTTCATACCAAATTTGAAAAAGTTATCAAGAAGAAGTTACAATTGTTAACACATTTCATCAATGACCATTTTTGGTTCCCCTAATACCAAAACCCCTACCCTAGGATCATGAATATTACAATTATAATAGAAAACTCCCTGTTAATTCCAAACATCATTTAGTTTAATTTACTGTCAATAGCATTAAAGAAGTATGTTTTTCAAAGTTTTACACATATACAACTATGTACAAAGTGGCCCCGCCCTGGGTCAGAACCCCTACCCCAGGGGATCACAAATTTACAATTTTGGTAGAGCTTCCTGCTCCACATCACTATGCATTTAGTTTTTCTCAGCATGTGCGGTTGTTAAAGATTTTTGAAATTAGTCACTGTTGGCATGTTTTTGCCCCGCCCAGGGGTGCAAGATACCTGAAATTACACATTATGATGCCCCTTGTCCCAAAGATGCTTCATACCAAATTTGAAAAAGAATTGGATCTGGTAGTTATTAAGAAGATGTTAAAAATGTTCAATTGTTAACGGACGACACCACGACGCCGGACGAAGACCAATTGAATAGGTCACCTGAGTTTACTCAGGTGACCCAAAAAAATCAATGTTTTGACGTTATATGGAATCGAGACCTGTAGTAAGATACCGACTAACTCCTCGGGGACGGAGAAACCATCCACCAGCAGTGATATCTACCAAGGAGTACAAATAAAAGTATGAGATACATGTAATATGTTTGGTTAACCGTATTTTTCGAAATGTGTCACATACGGTGCACCAAAATTAGTATCACATGTCGAGGGAGGATGTCACTGTTACATGTAGTGGATGGTCCGTCTGTTCCCGAGGATATCATAAGCCATGTTAAGCAGCATAGATCTCGATTTGAAACGAAATATAATTCCATTTAACGAATCAAAACATTGGAAATTTCTTAGAAGAATATCTCCCTCATGGAAGGCTCTTCTTTTCTGGCTGTTAGCTTAAAGAGACTGATTCACGATTTTTCTCCAAAAGTTTCTTTTTCACTTTTTATGATCAAAATATCTTGTCTGATATATATACATACATGTATATAAAGTTCAAATGTGTGACTGTGCAGCATCAAAATGCATTAAATTACAAAATTAGCAATTTATATTTTGTTTGTAAATTTGTGGTGACGGTCCTTGTGCGGAAATCGGACGATGACTATGCACTTTATAATTTACAGGACTAACACGTGAATACAAGTGCCAATTTTCATGTTTACCCTACTTGTTGGTCTTTTTCGTGCTGCGGGACCGTCACGCAATGTTGCGTATGACCGCCACCCAACTGTAGCGTTATGTCCAGTGATAAAAAAGACCCGAATCTTCGTTTACATACAATGTAATGTACGGCTTAAATATTGCTCTTATCCTTGCATTCAAGTGGTCCAAAGTTTGGATGTAAACTTTAAATGAGTTATTTTTTAATATTTAACATCAAAAATGAAAAATCTTTTTATGAAAAATCGTGAGTCAGTCCCTTTAATATTTTGACTTTTAGTATCATAATATTGCCGGTGGATGGTCCGTCTGTCACTGAGGATGTATGGATAACAGAACAGTTTGTCACATTTTTATGACTGGTAACAAGCGATATAAGAAATGTGTTGAGTTAAAGGGTGACTACTTTGAAGAAAATTAGCTCTATTCAGCATTTGACGTCGGATAACGTCAAGGGTTTTCATTTTATATGCTCCGGGTATGAGTTTGTGTCTTTTTCTATGCAATAGAATTATAACTAACGTTACTCGTCCTTTGTTTGTGATGAAAATGTGCATGTTAATGAAATGAAACACGAATTTCACGAAAATAAATAGTTTCAAATATTTTATCAATGTTTGTCAGTTTTTATCAAGACTGTACACGGACCTTACGGACAACACTCGTACATGTACACTTCCCAAAAATGGCATTGCTCTAAATCTCAGGTACGAACCTCATTAACAGTCAGTATACTAAACAATAACTCCAACAAAATTTGCCAAGGATGAAGATGAAATCAGTGGATAGAATATACGGCTAAATATGATGATAATATGTGTATGTACAAATGCACAATATTAATTTTCGTATAGAATGGTTTTATAAGATATGACGTCATAATTTTCTCGGCTGATGAAATTTTCATAAAAAACAATTTTGTATCGTTTTTCTTTTTGGAAAAAGGAGTGCAGAACGACGAACAATATTCATAGCTCTAAAACCACTCAACAAAATTCTATAAAAAAAAATTCGGGGATTTTGTTACATGATGCCATTGTACTTCTTCACAAAGTCCTTCTCTGTGCGAACTTATGATATGAAGTTTTCAATTGTTTAAAACAGAAAGATACTTCACTTCTGACGACAAAATGCAAAATTAGCATGAAAATGGTTCAACTTAGCGCGAAAATGGTTCAACTTGCCAAAGTGAAAGGTGTGTTTGGTTGAAGTAATGATATATATTATTAATCAAGTGTTTTAATGAAATAAATGTAAGCCAATTTACGACAAAAGCGCTATATACAAAAATAATAAAGGAGATAAAATACCAACGAATGATATGAATGTAGAAAATTATGAAAAATAACACAAGTAAAATTACCTTACCTCGCTGATTGAACCTTGTTGATTGATTGCGCCAGGCCTAGGGTGCCTACTTTATATCGACTATACGGAGATCTTAAAAAACACCCGGCCAATGGAATCGAAGTAGATAAGAGAGTTCTTATGTCATTATTCAGATAAGTCTTTCAGTTCCGAAGAAAGTAAACATTATCTAATGAAAGAAAAAGTGAGCAAGCTCACATCCCCACGCTCCCACATTGCTTGAATGATAGTTTTGGGCAATCAGGTAGGAAATCATAATTGATATCGGTTATAAATGGATACACATTAATTGATTAACTATTGATTATACTAGGATTTTTTTCTAAAATAAAGTAAAGAAGATCTTTTCATTAAACATACAATTATATAATTTTATCCTTCTTCCATTCAGTGTTTAATTGGTGAAGAGATCAAGGGGTCATAATTCGTCGAAAAAAATGAATCAGAATTTCCTGTGTATATGCGCATCTACACAGTATATGTTCATCACTACAAAGTTTCACGATACATCTGTTGAGAGCGGTTTCAGAGGAGTTGCGCTGTAAAATTGTATTCTAATAGTATATTAAATGTGGCCAAATTTCATAAGTTCAAAAGGGGCATAATTCCCCTCAAAAATTGAATCAGAATTCCTTGCATATGACACATCTACATGGTACGTTCTTCATAACTACAAAGTTTCACTGAAATTCTGTTGAGCGCGTTCAGAGGAGTTGCGCTTGACAAAAAAAAAAACAGGACTGGACGGACTGAACTGACAGACAGACGGGTAAAAACATTATACCCTCCGCAACTCGTTGCGTGAGGTATAATAAAAATAAAAAGGGGGGGTGTAACTTTATTACAAGGTACCAACAAAGAGGTTCCGAATCACGACATAGGGAAGCCCAGAAGGCTCATTTGAGATTCTATATGCCAGATTTGGGATCCGAGATTCAATATCCGATCAAATTATAGGACACAATCTATCAAACTATTTCGATCACTCATCAAATGTAAACAATATGGCCATTTTAATGCAAAATTAGAAGTTTGATGTTATTGTACTTTACAAGAAAGGAAGCGAAATATTTGTGTACAATTAAACTAAGCATTTATGTGTATGTTGGACACTGAACACCAATGTTAGGGCACTTTGTTTATAATTTGTTAACATTCTACTACCATATTCTCTACAGACGCTTTAATTGCGAGTGTACAGTGGAGAATCCTGAAATTTTGAAAAGGGGGCGGGGAATGTCAAGTTTTAGCCAAAATTACTACTACTCTACCATTCTAGAGTTTTACTCTGCTAATTTGTAGTGAAAAAATGGGACGGTCTCCTTCTAAATCCACCACTGATGTATACAATTGTTTATGAATTAACTAGCGATGGCTACTTATCATCTGTTAGTGCATCACATGATAAATCCTTAAAATTTGATTGGATAACGTCTTCTGCTCTATAAGTGATAGTGCCCGGTCTTTTGATAGTGCCCGGGCACTATCACGCTGAGTGCCGGGACTATGAAATTTTGCTTTATAGTTGTCTTTCGTCGATAAAAAATGTTCCTTCAGCTTTTATGAATACTGTCAATGTTAATTGCACTGAGTCAAATGATACTTGTACACCAAACTTTAACTTCAGCAACAAATGAACTGTTCATCATGTTTATGAAACAATCTGAGTTTTTGTTGAGGTTGTCTAAAACATTGTTACAATATGTTATCAATTATAAATGTTAGAAATAAATCCAACTACAAACAAATGATTTATTTATTTTGCATATAATTCTGTAGAATGGCAAGTTAAATTCATTAATGCAGAAACCTTTTGATGACACAGAGAAATGATTATTGTTGATGCACTAGCTAAGGTGGGTTTTATGCTTTGGTGGTGTTCTTGTAAAGCGTAGTGATGCACTAAACCATTATTGACTGTTTAGGTGGGCACTATGCTCTCATGGTGTTGCTTTGGAAAGCTAATAGTGCCCGAGCGGTAGCGACACCATGAGAGCATAGTGCCTACCTAAACAGTCATTAATAGGTAAGTAGCCTATACTTAACGACAGGCGTCGCATCTTAAAAGTTCCGGGTTTTTGGTGTTCCAGCATGAACCTTCGTATCTTTTACGTTCAAGTTTTCTCTGTAACATAGATTCCAGTCAGGTATGGCTTCAGTCTGTTATCTGCGGACTTGTTGTTTTTCATTTTACCTCTGGTCATAGAAGGTGTTGTTAGTTCTGGGAAATATTGTATGTACCCAACTTTGCTGTGATGTCATGCATAATATCTAATAAAATATCCTAAAAGAAATAAGATAGACATAATTCCAATTTTTTTAAATATGTATTTACAGGTATGAATATTAGAAATATAATGTTATTTGTGAATATTTTTTTAAATGTTCAAAAGAACAGAACAACACCCGTACTTATAATCAGAAATGAGAAGTGGCGAGTTCAAACGATGAGAATAAGTTCTGCGTGTACGAATCATCAGTAGATTTCAAATGACTTTTCATTTCAATTGATAATTGCATTATTGGTGCTTTTCAGAAGAATTTCTCAACGAGGTGCCGATTTTTCAAGATGTCGCCAGCTGGGTTTTACACCTTGCCCATAATCGGTGATGTGATATTCATGAAAACGGTTTGTGTATTCCATTAAAATAGATGCACTCTGAAGTTACATATCTTATATTTTAATTTTAAAACATGCACCTAAAATAACCAAGGAACTGAATAATGAAAAATATCATGATGGTGCCGGTGTTGTAGAGTGAGCCTTCTCCCATGAGACTTCCCCCGAAAGCTTGGCTCTAGAGTGACCCTTCCCCCTGGGGAAGATTGGACAAGTAATTATTTAGATATGACCATTATAGCAAACTTGCTCCAAAAACTTTAACCAATTGTAATAGCGCTATATCGTCCAGCATTCCAAACCTACAGCTGAGAATCAGCAACCAAGTTTGTGTAGTCCTTCAGAATCACACGATACACCTTCCATGCAAGTGTAGTGACGATTCGACCCGTCATAATTTAGATATAACCACAATAGTACACTTGCTCAAAAAACTTTAACCAGCATTAACATCCTTATCTTCCTCCAGCATCAGAAGCCTATGGCTCAGATTCAGCATTTAAGTCTAGTCATTCCTTCATTACCCCCAGAAGCATCATCCATGCAAGTTTTGGGAAGATCGGACCGGTACTAAGTTAGATATAGGCATCAATGCACACTTGCTCCAAAAAACTTTAACCAGCACTAACATCCTTATCTTCCTCCAGCATCCGACGCCTATGGCTCAGATTCAGTATTTAAGTATATGTTTTCCTTTATTACCCCCAGAAGCATCATCTATACAAGTTTGGGCAAGATTGGACCAGTAATAAGCTAGATATAGGCATCAATGCACACTTGCTCCAAAAACTTTAACCAAGATGGGACGCCGACGCATAGCATAAGTTCCCCCCGACTTCGTCTCGGTGAGCTAAAAACTGATTAAACGCAGAACATCTCTAGCGTATCATATAAGTTGAGAGACATTAACACCATATGTAGGTGATAGTAGAATGTTGCTACATGTACATAAGTATGGAGGTTGACGATGGAGAAGCTGAAATAATCCAATTTTTCATGAAGTTGAGTTGTTAGTTTGCCGTTATGTTCAATAAAATAAAGTACGAAAAAGCAGATGTGGAAGAATCTGTGGTGTCTTTTATTTCGAATTCACTGGGATAAATCGAATGGATATATGAATGAAAATGATTATCCTTGATTAATGTTTAATTGCTAATATTTTTCCAAATCTGTGTTGAATGC
Organism: Ostrea lurida; assembly: GCA_903981925.1. Taxonomy (NCBI): domain Eukaryota; kingdom Metazoa; phylum Mollusca; class Bivalvia; order Ostreida; family Ostreidae; genus Ostrea; species Ostrea lurida. Next base: position 10,224 of record CAJDSM010023256.1, read on the forward strand.
AAAAAGATCATGTTAAAGACCCTCTCTACATTGCACACAAAAGAGCTAATACTTTTAAGCATTTGAAATTATTTGCCCTTAGATCTAAATTGAAATATACATTAATACTGTGGTATTTCCAAATTTGTAATCAGTTCAAGCATTTGTAACATGTCAATAGGTAAAGATAAGTTATCTGAACTTTTTATTTGCATGTTTTGTTTTCATCCAAGAGAGCAATGGGAATTTCTTTTCATCAATACTTCATTATCTTTGAACATTTGTCCTGGCGGTAAATGGCCCGGAAGGTCCTTAAAAACACACTAGCGCTAGCTCTATGACTCCAGGTTTTCTTTTTTATTTCTTAGCTAATTCAGCTTTAATGTAGAAAAAACACTTCCTAAAAATCCCTTTAACATCATTTAGACGAACAAACTGAAGCCATTCGGTTCTCTCAAGACATTAATATACCCTGTATAGCACGACGTGTTATATCTTGAAGTTTGAAATGTGCAAGCACGCACGGGACTCTTGTACGTTTCTACCATTGTAAACCCCATGATGTTTTCAGTTTTTCAAAGTGTTAAATATAAGTACTGATAGCCCACCTCTGATATGGTACTGATATTGTTGTCAGCTTTAATTTTGTTCATTTCTTGTTCATCTTGATAACACATTAAAATTCGTCTTGTATTGTAGGTTTTGATTAGCTGTCTTAAGATGCCTTTGGTTTTTTTAAAGACAAACTGACAGCCACACCACGCACATTAATTTCCAGCTTTGTTATAATGTTTATCTCTTAATTATTAGTATCCGAATAACGATGTAATCACGTGAATTAGACGACGTGCATTATGTAATAAATTACTTTATTATAAGTACTGTACACCAAATCAATAATTTAATTCACGGGGTCCTGACGTCTGCAGATAAGACCACGCACCAGGAAGTATTGAACATGTTTAAATAACGTGGTACAGAAGTGACATAAATCACTATCGACAACCAGAATAAAGCAGGTTTAATACCATAGATAAAAATCAAGCCTGTTCCATCCAAATATTTAAATTTATACTTCTGCAAGACGCGGTCGGTCGGAAAATACCCTACCAACAACATGTTCCAAATAAAATAAAACTACATAATTATGTTGTTCTTAATGTATACTAAGTTTCGTTGAATTTGGTTGGATAGTTTCTGAGGAGTTGCGATGACAAGATCATGTATGAGGATTTTTACAAATTTTCTCAGTTTGAAGGCGCATTACTTCCATCAATTTAGAGGATCAATATTTCCTGCTAATATGCACAAACGACATATGATGTTTCATTTTATACCAAGTTTCGTTGAATTTGGTTAGGTTAGTTTCAGAGGAGTTGCATGACAAGATCATTTATTGAGGATTTCTAGTTTGAAGACACAACTCTGGAAATTTAAAGGATAAAAATTTTCCGCTAATATGCTTGTGTTTAGATTACTTATTGTTTTTCATATATTTAGACGTTTTATGTCGCATCATTATTTTTACTTAATTGTCTTGATTTTACTTTTTTTATCTATTATGACATAATGTTGCATTCATGTTTTAAATGTGTAAGGTATTTTCGTTTTGTATTCTATGGTTTTCTTTGAAGTATTAATTGTAAATTTTAGTATGTTGTACACGCTTTAGAGTATTTTTAGATAAGCGCTATATAAGTGTATTTATTATTTTTTATATTATTGCAAAACTACATATGATGTTCTTAATGTTATACTAAGTTTCGTTTGAATTTGGTTGGATAGTTTCTGAGATTTGCGATGACAAGCTCATTGGGACGGACGGACGGACAGAGTGACTCGACTCCTAGACCTGCTTTCGCCGTTGGCGACGCAGGTAAAAATAATTCAAACACGTTTTTAATTAAGTCTACGAATGAGTTAACAGGAGTCCTTGAAAAAACCCAGAGGATTTTCCAACTAAGCCATTCTGTATATTTCAAAGGAAAGTAACCCCCCCCCCCCTTCTCTCAATATGTTACCCTCAGCATTATTAATTTTCTAATAATTAGATTCTCATAGTTGAACTTTCACGTTTATAAATTAAAAACTCAACTACTTGGCGGGACGACGCGGTTTGATTCTCGAGCACGGTGTCATACCAAACTTAACGGAACTGATTCACCTTTTCTTAATTTTTTTTTTCGTTTTAGATGTTAAACATAAAAAATATAACTCATTTAATTCTGAATGCAAAGTTTAGCCTTCACTATATAATGTAAACAAACACTCGAGTACTTTTGTATGCACATTTTTCTAATGAATAGTTAAAATGCGATATTCATCATAAATTTAGATCGATAACCATACACTTAACACAATTTCTAAACAATAACATACTTCAACTTTTGTTTGGGCAAAAAATAATGAACTGTTGTTTTGTTTTGTGTGTGTATGAAACA
>CAJDSM010023258.1:476-14400 GCA_903981925.1 Ostrea lurida
GATCAATTAAATGTATTGGACTTGTACCGTTGACATGTGCCTGACTAAAAGATAGTGACTACCAATAGAAACAGATTGTAGTTCTTGTGTAACGTCGGTTCGATATATGTGTACAAATCAACATTGTTATAAAATATCGTGATATTATTTTCTTTGCGGATAAGACAGACAATCGCCATACTAAGATACTCTATAGAAAACGATATTGAAGGATATATCCGATAGGTACAGTATACTATTGTAAGTGGGCGTTTGATCGTCTCAAAATGGAAGATGAAATGTAGAACAAACCTAATCCGCTTTTTGCCATCTGTCGCCTCTCTAGAATTAAATACAATATATTGGTAAATAGGGTGCAACTAAATGATATTACATCCAGATTAGACGGCTAGGTATTGATATTCACACTCCGCAAAAGACATTGGCGTTTTTATGTCAGTGAGTTTATTCAAGTCATCAAATATTGATGTTTTGACAGTTAGTAGTAAATATCACCATGCATGTACTTTCATTATGTATCTCAATATACTGCAGTGCGCATGTTCATACACACACTATTTTGCGCAGGAGGAAAGTTCCCATTATGATGTCTCCCCACGTAGTACACCACATCTCATGGTCTTAAATTTCGCATCTTATAGTAAAAACAATATACCATTTCTAAACACATTAAACTATTTCTTCACGATTTGTACATTCTTTAATAATCATGAAGGTGACAAACACTTGTTTCTCAACACGGAAGCACAAACATGTATTTATTTAAGCAAAAAAGTATTACAATGGATGAATTGGGAAAAAATAAGCTGCATCATTTCCCTATTGACGCATATAAGACACTATTCTGTTTCCCGATATAATTTGCATTGCACTTTTGCCAACATCACAGATTGGTAGATGCATTCCATGGGAAAAGACAAGGGTTCTTGGTTTACACTAAAACAAGCTACTGTACATGATGAGTTGAAAATCGGTCCATGAGAACTATTTTTGGCGATATCTCAAAGACCGATTCACTATATTCAATTGTATAATTATAAAGAATGAAGTTCACAATATATGGAGTTTAAATGTCGTGAAACAATGAAATAGAACAGCTTTTTGCCGGCTGAGAGGACGGCTGTCTGTCTAGGATATCATGCATTAGAAAGCATTGTGCAGTCACACATTTCCATGGAGTCTAAATTTCGTATGTTGGAGGGAATTTTTAAATATTGAGCTGATATTGTTGTTTGCTTTAATCTTCATAGAAGATTAGGTTAAGATTAGGTTTGTGGTCATGTCCAGATCATGAAAATAATATGAGGTACCACAAAAACGGTGGTCCCGGAATCATTCATTTCCTAGAAATTAATGGAAACTAGATCCTACGATACTATTATATATATACTTCAACCACCAAGAATCTTCCTCTTATTAATTATAGCATACATCTAACACATTATGAAATGATGGTAAACAATGAAAAAATTCTGTCAAAGAGAAAAGAAAACGCGAGTATTTCGAATACACTGTACATCCCTCTCTTTCGTTCTACCTTGTTTTCGCTTGTTTATCCTCTGCTGTGCAGTCTCATACTATAACTCGCTGCTTTTCTACAGAGGTTGTTGGCGTCGCTCTTAATCAAATCAGCCCGCTTTTTCTGCTATCATGATTGTCTGCTGCGTTAGTATAATCAGTGATTCTGGTTAAGGAAGCATCTGCAACACGGAGGCCGCTTTATGCCTTCACTCTGGAACAAACATTTCCCATTTTAGGCTATAATTTTAAAACACCAATTAAATCTGCATGTATGTCGTAAAAGGAACATTATACTAAATCGTCATAGAAATTCAATTTATTATACGTATATTAAAACTGTTACTATTTCTGTTTACGTAATTAATTTCAAATTGGAGTTACTGACGTTTCCTCTGCAGAATAATGTCTTTGAAATAATATATTTCTCTGAAATTCTACATCGACTTAACAAGCTTTAAGATCAATTGGACAATGGTTTTCCCTCATTGAATGACGAAATGTATCACTGTGCGTATTGCAAAATCCTGAACGCACATGAAAGAAAATATAATACATACTTCAGATCTGGACCAACAACTGTGGAGCCGTCATTAACAGATCCCATTTTATTTGTTGAGACAGGGTTATGGCCTGGTTCCATGAAGTGTCGAATGTAGCAATCCCAGTATGCATCGGAGTCTCGCGCAAAGCGCAAACAGCCCGAGAATGAAGGACCGAGAGAGGCTTTAATATCCCGGAAAGCTGGCGTCTTTAACAATTCCTGAGCTTTTCTAATTCCTAGTAAAGTGTAGAAATAATTCCTTCAACAATGATGTTTGAAATGGCAATATGTATTAATGGAGTTGCATACATACAGCTGTTAATACTCTGTTTTTTAGCTATCATGACCTTTGCATATCTTAAGCCTTTAAGATTTTCAGAATTGTGATTTGACATAGAGACTGTATCCATATACCTATCGTCAGATGAGAAATTACCCTTAATAGAGTAATTGTACATCTGGTGGAGATTGATAAATACGCGGGGTCGATTGACTGGGGGTACCTAAGGGTCCACACTATTCAACATCACTTTACCCTGCGGGGGATTGCAGCAAGCTTAATGTTAATTTGATGCCATTCGCGCCGGCGCAATGGAAGTACCAAGACTTCCAATAAACTGGAAATAATGAACAAGATTACGGTCATCATGGTAGAACTCGTTACAAGGTGTCTGTAATATCCATATTCAATCAATGAAAGTCACTAGATTACTTTCCTTTCATTTTGTAACGCACTAGTCACTGTAGGCGTACTGTAAGTCTGTTTTTTAAGTAACCAACCCTACATGTACCACCTCAGAAGAAGAGGGGAAGGTTTCTGTTACGTAACGACATAGCACGCATGTGACTTAGCGATTACCATACCCCTCCATCGAAAGTTCAATCTAAGCGACTTTGAATTTTGTATCAGACGTGAGTAATGCCCACTACCCTTCTTCTTCTTGATCGATTTACTCGAGGATATTTCGATATTTCCTCTGCACCGTGAATTGGTAGGGGTAATGCTTTGCATTTACAAGCTACATACACTTACAAATCAATAATATGAGCTACATGTACTCAATACACTGACCAGTAGCAATAGTCAAATGGTCAATGCGCTTACTTTACAACTGGAAAATCTGGTGATCATAGGCGGATTTAGAGGGGGTGGCATTTGGTGACCATAGATGTATCATAGGTGGATTTAGAGACATCCCGGGTCCCCCCCCCCCCCTTTTCTTGACCAAAATTATTATTTTCTATAGACGTATAGCTAAATAAAACTCTAATATAGCTTTAAATGCCCATAAACCCAGAAGCTCCCAGACATCTCGCCCTTTGGCCCATTCTTTCAAAGGACCGGGGCCCCCTTTCGAAAAATCCTGGATCCGCCACTGTGTATAGCTAAAATAACCCCTAAAAGTAACTTTAAAAGCTCTAAAACCCGAGAGCTTCCTGGGGCTCCACTTTGGCTTCGTCCCAGACATCTAGCGCATTGACTCCTCTTTCAAAAAGTAGCCCCCCACCCCTTTCAACAAATCCTGGATCCACCACAGGCGATAGGCAAGGGGCTATAATCCCCTTATCACGCGTTCCCTTGTCACGGCAAGCGTCGATCAAATTTTGTGGCGCATCCTCTAAGACTGTTGAGTGGAAAATATTCTCGAATGGGACATAAAACAACCAAATCAATACAGAGATGAAAAAGTAAGGGGGTGTTTATTAACTTATGTACGAACCGTAAGGTTTTTGTTTCCAACGTAGTCAATCATGGGATCATGATCCCCCAGGGAACTTGTGAAGGTTATTTGGAGGTCAGGATAAGCTATGATAGAGCTAGGGTTCGACTGCAGAGTAAGCAGAGCTTCAGTGCCACGCAATTCCGCCAACAGTCCTGAAACATGCATTACGTAGACTGAACATCGATATGAACAACACAAGGCCTATAGTGGTGTATCCTCTTGCAACGTCAGGTGAATGCTGTTTTGTACTAGACGCAAATACCTCTGTTACAAGAGAATAATGAAGAAAAAACTCACAAATAACAGGAAATTAAACAGAGCCAAGGATAGCGTTAACACATGCTCGTCATCAGCAACTTGATTGCAGAATTTTATACAGGTGCATGCAATTTATGTCCATTATCGTCTCGTATTATATACGCATATAATACCATATCGACCAAGTACCGGTGATATATAACAGCCAAACTTTGGTTGGTTAAAATGAACTTCGATTTACTTGAATAGTATCGTGTACGATTGCAAAAAAGACCTATGAGGGTCAGTTTTAAAGAATTGACGAAATAAATTTACAAAATCACAACCATANGGTCAGTTTTAAAGAATTGACGAAATAAATTAAAAAAAAACAAACAAAAAACACGCTCCTTACTGTATAATTTCGAACATATTTATGGGGATATTGCACAATAGGCAATATCTACAAGGAGTAATATTGATTTTATTAATGAGGAAAAGGCTGAGAATCAGTATATATTTTCTCTTTCATAATGCTTATAATTTGCAAATTCCTCTTGATATAGGTACTCATTATTACCTTAAATATATAGAGAGCGGCTTCGGCTTTACTAGGTACAGTACTATAGTTCTAATAACAATGTGTCCTCTACGTATAGCTTGATAGACCGTGCGAATTCTCATACATTTCAAGGATTTTATTCCCACTGACCAATCGTATTGAAATACTGGCAATGCGTGGTCATCCAAACTCACTTCACTGGAATCATTTGACCAATCAGTGAAAGTTGCTGCATGCTCGATCGACAGAAATGACACACTTGTCATCGGGACGTCACTAGTATTATGCGTAAATAAACTGCGCCTTGAACATACTTCAACCTCTCTACCTGAATATTTCCATAGAGACCTATTGATACTTTCTTTTTCAATTTAAAATTTTAGGATATGGTGATAAAAAATATTAAGATGTAAGAAACATTGGACAAATTAATGATGAGAAATCGTTTTGAATCATTGTTAATATCCTTTAGTTGTACCTGTCTACTATCGGTATAAATAACGGACTAGGGTCAAAAATCAGCAAATTTTACCTGTCCTCTGAAACAGATACTGGTTGTTCTTGACCTGGTCAGCAATGGCGTGGGGCTTTATGGTGGGCACTTTCACTAGGACTCTAATGTTGACTGTTGGATGATCTTGAAGGGATTCCCCCACCGGTATCAGAGAAATTGGAGGTATCTGTGACAAAAAGCATAATGCCATTCAAAGACTTTTAAGGGACATATATAAGTTTTGAGCGAAGAATGTTCCAAATTTATATTTCCATTTTTAATGTTTACAATGCTCACTTAGGTATGGTTAGCAAAAATTTGAACATAATGTGAGATCCTGCACTAAGTCTTACTAATTCTTTTTTAAGTAAACAAGGCTCGTGCCATGTGTTTGATTATATAGTGAATATGCTAGTAAACGTTCCGTTAAAAGCAGATTTGATTAATAAAATTCTGAATACAACTCAATTACAAATGTGTGTTTTGTTGAAATATGTTGATTAAATCAACTAAGTAAAAAGAAAATAACGATTTTGATTACGGGGAATTACTGTATAAGCAGGGTCAATGTGATATATTACATGTGTTAATCAAATATGTTGATTTTTATAACCAAGTCTTAAACATAAATAGATTCTGTTTCTTAGTGTGTAGATACTTGCACCAATCTTCAATCCATCATGAGTAACATATTTTGGAATGCAAATATAAATAGAACTGTCCTATCAGGACTAATACCCCCTGCAGGACATCATGAATCTGTATAGGTTGCAATCACTCTATTAAATTTGCCTATATTTGCCTACCCAAAATTGCGTCACCTTTGACCTGCACCCGCTCCCAGTCAAAGTAAACTTTCTCAGTAGTTTTACTTTCACACTCAGTAGTACTGTTCTTCATGAGCGATTTTCAATACCAAAAAATAGCTTACCCATCAGCAAGCGTGAGAGTTGTTTAGCATCGAAGTCAAGCACGTTTGCTAAATCACATGCTTTCCAAAGCCAAAATCAACCTACTTGTACAGCAAAAATTCAAAAAAATATTTTAATTTTTCTAAGATTTTTCTAGCACAAAATATCAGAACAATAATGCTTAAATTTACACCTCACAAAAAAATTGACAGTACCTCTTCAGGAAGTCCCATATTAAGAGGAAAAATTTCAGGAAATATATTGCGTCGCCATGATTTGACATGATACTCGGACCAAAATAGAAGTGATGCAACCGCAGACAGACGGATAGGCAGACAGTGATTCCTATACCCCCCCCCCCCAAAAGAAAATTGTGGGAAATAACTACAGAATGGATGCTTAAACTGATTTGTATGTTTTTAAAGACCAAGACTTAGACTAGTTAATAAGAGGTCTAAAAAAATTGGGGGTGGGGGGGGGGTCACCTGAGGTAAAGTATTACTGCCCATGAGCTAAGAATCTACAATCATAATTTTCCTTTTCTGATGATCTAAGTTCAATTCTTAATAGTCAGGCAGCAGCATTAAACAAGAACGTCTACATTCTGAAACACTCCATACAAAGCCAGCGTCTCTTGTGATTTTTAAACATAGATCAACATCCTATATATATGAAAATATATAAATACATGTTTAGTAATTGACATCAATGATTACCAAAGATTGAATGCATAGATTATAATACAAATTGTAATAAATGATACATAATTGTTCTGATGTTGCTGTTGCCAGTTCACTGGCAGATGTGATGACACAGAGTGATTAGATTGGTCCCGTCATCCACTTCCTAAGATGTGGGATTTGCTATGTCCCTCATTTCTGTAAATTACAAATTATATGTAGTAAAGGAAACCAGAGGTTCATATCTACATTAACTGCATTATCAGTGTTGTGGGAGGCTCCCTACATGCTTTGTCATTATATAGTATGCTCAGCAGTAACCTTATAATTTAGATTTCATACAATTTATAATTAGATTTATATTACTTATAATTATATTTTAATATCACTTAAATTAGAGTTGAATATTACCCCAAATTATTACTTTCTTAAGTCAAGAGCATGCGACACAGTTTGAACTGAAAAATTCTCAAATTTTTGTTTCCCATTTTGAATGTTTACATTAAGGAAAAATTTTTAATAAATGGTGAGCAAAAATAAAGTGGAAGTGTTGGTTAAATAAATACAAGTAACTCAGACACCGCCACAGGGTGCGGGGCTTTATAATAGTTCTTATTTTTACTCCATGCAATTATTGCTGGAATTCTTTTACCACCTGAAATTAAGGTCAGTCGAACAAAATAAGCAATTGTTAAAAATATTAGTCAAAGCACATTCTTGTGCAAGAGCCCTCAGAGGGAGAATAGGGAATTTGTATATACATTGTTATTTACATTTTATTATTGATTTAAGTTCAAACTGTATAATAATTCTAACTAGTTATTCAGGCCAATAATATCATCACTTACATACATTATGTTTACATTCTGTCCATGTCATCATTTGTAATTTATTTTTAATTGACTTTGACATGTGTGTATATATATGTATTTTAAATTCCAAGAACTCATTTGGAAATAAGCAAACAATATTGTTGTTTAATGGGTTATCCTAGGTGACTGTGATAATGATATTATATTTACATAATGTAAAAAGATGCCCATGTCCCTATTGAGAGTCTTTTAGTCTTCCCTGTTCATTTTCATTGCATCGTGATGAATCTACATAATGCAAGATCTAAGGCATTGTGTTATAATTACGGCAGATCTCACCTTTGGAGGTCAGACAGGCTTTATTTCTAAATTTATGGATCCTTTTTCTGTCACAGGTTTTAATTGAATCCTCCAGTCCTGTTTGTTAATACAATATTATTGATTATTTAAATGCTGAGTTCCTGATTATTTCCATTAGGCAATGATTGGATTGTAAAATATTTCATTGTCAAAAATACCAGGTTTAAAATATATCTAAAGCTATGGGCAAAGCTTAGAATAGATTACGGGATGGGTTTTAACTGAATATTCAGGAACACCAACATCTTGAAGAAATAAATTTGATACAAACTATATATATACTTCTGATGAGTAACCTCTCCTGCAAACATATCTGTTTCTTCCCTTCAAGGGGCATAAAATAACCTGATCTTTTACTTCATCCTAGAAGAGGACTATCTCTTTTTCTTGAAAAAAAGTGAATTTTTTTTTTATTATTTATCCATGAGTTCATGCAACTTTGCATTGACAATTTGCTAAACACAGACACGCCAGTCCATACAGCTCCTGTGCATCTGTAGCCCTAGATTAGTAGTTAATACACACAATGTCATCAATTGTCTACACAGAGATACTATAGTGTACATATTGCTAGCAAACATTTTATTGAAGATACATTAATGGTGATGTATAAGGCCTACACAAATATTGCAGTCTAACTACATTTAGGTGAGGGCCCGGTAAGGTGTTTAGCAAACGAATTTGCAATTTATTTTAAATGTGATAGAATTGTGATACAACTAATTGATCAATTCTGATTCTGTCTTCATCTTTAAATCATGTTGATTGATGCGTAAGCCCCCCCCCCCCCCCCCCCCTCTGTGGCCATGACAGGGCCTAACAGGGATCATGCAATATACTCTATGGTTTATTCAATTGCATCACTGCTCTTATTTCCACTTTCTTGTGTATTAAACGCGTAGAGATAGAAAGAAAAACCCTTGTACGTTACCTTCAATGACTCAGCTTCCACGTTCGTTTGTTTTTGCCTCCATTTCGCACTTGCATTCCGGAAATATAAGTTACCGATTACGTTTCAGTCATTTCTTATTTCCGCGCGAGACCATGGGTTTGTGTTATCTTGCCCATGTAGCACTTCTTTTTTTTACTGGAATCATGAACTCGGTTCATCTACTTAAAGTCGTTCATAGTAGTCTAGCCTAGTTCCTTTATCTATTATTAGGATAAAAACTGCAATAAAAAGAATTTATATCATTAGTTTTGAACAAATTAGTGTTGGATCGACCAAATTACATGCCAGGTTATACATATTTGTCACAATTGGGTATACTCGTAAAACGATGAAGTAAACTAACAAGAAAACAAGAATGGCTGCGCCCTTCATCTGTTTCATGGCCACAAATTTCCTTGAACGTATGTAGAGATATTTTTTTCTCTTGCTGAATTTTGACTTTTTTTCTACATACCGTGTTACCTTTTAGAGCCTTGCTTCGCGGCGGGCTCGGCCCGCCCGAGCTTCGCCGTATTATTATTTCATATCCTTCAAATTTTTATGTCCCCAGAATCTTCGATTCGGGGCCCCATAATGTATAGTTTTTGGTCTATCCGTTTCTGCAGGAAAAAATTTGATACTTTCCTACAACTCTTGAATGGTAAGTGAAAAACTTTATATTATCCACATGTGTATTCCTTATGATAAGTTCCTTTTCTACTGTACCACGTTTGATCTCCTGTGCCTTGACCTTGAAGTTTTACTTACTAGCATCGGTAAGTTATTAGACTTTTTTCAAATGACATGCATATATCCTTTGACAAAGGCCATTGCCATTGGATTGGCATTGGAATCTGGGGGCATCAGTGTTTTACAAACACATCTTTACCCTGTTTATTGAAATTCTGAACTCTGTACATTTTGATGTGTAGTTACCATGAACAGTGTGGCCAGTTGCGTGTTCCGACTTCCGGCCCAGCCCGCTCCTCAAGCGCTATCAGACTGCCGCCAACAGCCTGGGCTACAGGACCATCAACTGTAAGAGGGACGGATACCGGTATGTCGCTCTATACGTACCGGACAGCTATTCATGAATCCTTAATGATTCACATAATTTTCTTAATGATTCACATAATTTCTTAATGATTTCACATAATTTCATCAACGTTCACATAATTTTCTTAATGAAGTTACATGAATTGTTCTTAATGATTCACATATTTTTCTTAATGATTCACATAATTTTCGAATGATTCACATTAATTTTTTCTTTAATGATTCACATAATTTTCTTAATGATTTACATAATTTTCCTTTAATGATTCACATAATTTTCTCAATGATTCACATAATGTAATTCAGTCTGACTGATTTCAGGGTGTTGTAGGATACATACCAACATTAAGTTGAGTGAGCGCTGGGATACATTAAAAGGCTTCATAAGACCTGCCCCTGGGTAGACGAAATCTGGATATTGGTCCAGACGCGCATGTATCAAAGGTGCGTTGTTGCAAACTCACGCGCGACCAACACATAGCAAAAGTCTTCTCTATGCACGGGTTATCGGACTTTACAGCCAATTGCAATGTGTTTCATCTGACAAAGATTCCTGATGACTAGAAAAGACCTAATGTGTCCTTTTAAAATAACAATGTTGGTTGTTAGTACTCACCATCATTCTTCAAAATAGAAATTTACAGAAAGGGAAGCAATACCGTAGTAAATCTACATTGCGAATATAAAAAATAGCATTCCTTCGGGTTAGAAAATAGAGTTGCCAATCTACATGAACACACAGGATATTGAATCAGACATTATTATTGATATAAAATCCGACTCATTCGATTGAAATAGAATAACCATAGCAACTAAGATACAGTGGCGGTTTAGAGGGGGGGGGCAAACTTAATTCATTATGTATAGATAGTAGCTAAATTAATCTCTAAAAAGTAACTTTAAAAGCTCTAAAACCCGAGAGCTTCCGGAGCTTCGCTCCGGGCCCCCGCCTGTTGCTGTCATCCCGACTTACTATTGGTCCTTTTTCAACGGGACCGGGCCCCCTTTCGACAATTTCTGGATCCGCCACTGAATAACTAACTATCCAATATTTCGGCATTTGTTTTGCTAGTGTAAGATGTGTTACACAACAGTCACATGTCCAATTCATGTATATTTTATGTATGGAAACTTACAGGTGGCTGATTTCCAATAGAAAAACCCCAGGGTTATAGAGTTTGTTCACCGTGGAATATGCTCTTCAGCTACAGACAGATTAAGGAGGTGAGTCCTGGCGGCCGGAACTCGGGTTCTCCGGCGATCTAATGATCCGGTCCTGAGCATTGGACCCGCAGAACTTCTTTGCAGAAAATCCAGGTTAATCATAGTCTGCTGTATTGTGCTTGTCTGACATTTATCGTGATTCATACTATATTGTGTCTGTCCGCGTAAAACGTAATTTTTCGACTTATTTACCCAGAAGTCACAAGGCGATGATGCATCGTAATGAGTAAAGGGGTATTCAAGAATTGTTCAATGAAGTCATGCCACTTTTCCACAGGAACATAATGTACATATGTATGATTAAGAAAAGTAAAAATTAAGTGGCATCTTTTTAAATATCTAGTGCTGTTTATAGAACCCACCTCCCAGAAAAGAACAAAACTTTGTTAAAAGATGTAGATTCAGAATGGTTAATACTAGACTTGTCCACGGGGTACGGTGGTTGCGGTTGCAAGCTTTACCGAGAATCATTATACTATAGAGAGAATCTCCGTTGCCCCAAGAACAACAAGCTTCTGGTGTCATTAACATAAACCACCCACTAGGATAGTGTGAGATTGAAGATTATTAAAACCATGAGGCCGCGATGATTTCTTGCAAGAGGTCACTAGGAAGTGCAGATTCCATTTTATTTCATTCACAGGTCCCGGGGGTAGTGTGCCGCCAATATGTTGACATCGGGAATAGTGGATTTTTTTGTTTCCATATGATAGATTCTTCCAAGACCATGATTTGACATACATAAAAACTATTCAATGCATCCTTAAGGTACTGTGATAATCTCATCATGACCGGGGTGGTATGTGAGGGGGTAAGGAAGGGGTCATGCGGAAATCCAAGGAATTGTACGATGGGATACATGTACATGTATATATAATCTTTCTTATCAAAAACACACATAAGGTTTATTGATATTTAGTATGCAGATACTATTTGACTAGGGTCCGGCTCTACGAAAATAAGGATCAACGTTTTAGGGAAAATTCAAAGGAAAAAAACCCAAATCTCATGCTATTTCAGGAGGTAGCAGAAACCAACTAAGATTCATTCATGAAAGCAAACATGTCTGAATTAAGTTATTATATAGACTGGTGTTTGAGAGTAGGTTAAAATCAAGACAAAAATCAACATCAGTACATTAATTTAGGTAAAAAGTGAAGCGCAAAGAACAGCTAAGGGCCATGTTAGTACATATTGATATTGAAGCATCCCGAACGTTAATATGGATTTTCAGTTCCAGTAAGACAATCCCCATGGAACTAGGTTAGGGTCATAATATGAGGGGCCCAAAATATAATGGGAGGGTTGTAGGCAGTTGGTATCTTCCAAACCAAAAACCCTGCTTTTGATGACCAGGCTGATAAGGTGAATCTCGGTTGTGAGCGTTGTTGCTTATGAGCCGCTATTGTCAAACTGAAAATGAATTAAGTAGTCCTTGGCTACTTTTATCTAATTTTGAAGTCGGCAGATGATATTGTATCAAAACAATGTCAAGACGTGGAGAATTAAGAGAGGGGAGAACTGGCGTTGGTCTTATGTAGATGGTTGGAAAATGTGACGAAATGTTTCGAGGCATATTTGAATTTTTTATTGAAGAGTGGGTTACATGTTTTTTTATTGCAAAAAAGGCTGGAGATCCAAGTTTTGACATTAGCAAGCTACAGTGGTTTATTTCTATAACCTTTTGTGGAGAGGTGTATATTTATGTATCATATTCCACCTCCACAAGCATGGTATGCATCGTAAAAGTTATCACTATCCGTGTATGTTTCTCTCAGACTTAGATCAATGTCAAACAATGAATCATGTTCTCCGATGCACTCTATGTTTAGAAGAAAAAAAAATCCATGGGCTCTTTGAAATCAATTGATTTTACGATGATTCTTTATTCTAATGACAGATCTTCTATGAAACTGGATACCATACTAGCATGTTCCAGAGGAATCTAAAACTATTTTAAATTAATTTATCTTAATAAAATTACAAACAGATAAATAAAACAACCCTCTCAGATTCAGTTTACCCGCGTTGAATGAATTTTTGACAAAGATTTTTCGTTACGCTTTCTTTTATTGCAGAAAAAATGAAAAATTTGGTCTTTGAAAACTAGTTATTGCGAGTTACGCTTGGCACAGATCATAAGTAAGCAGTCAGACCCTCTCCCGCATTCTTGTTGATCCTTTACGTACTTCATTAAGGAAGCTCAACTAAATGTCTACTCTTCCTCACGCACTGGTCCACGTAAGAATACGCTTAAAGCCAAGACAACTAACAGCAATAGTCTAGGGTCTGCTGATCATCTTGCTCATTACTGTATGGTCAAACGCACTTAAAGCGGCGTTCTAGGGGAAGGGTTTGGATACTAACTTTGCTTAAGCGAGTGACAAGTCAGAATTAAAAACAAAAAGTGTCCCGCGTTTTTAGTTATCATGGAACTATGGATTTGTGATCCTCTTGAATTAAATGTCATAACTCGACTACATAGATCGGAGTTAGGTAATTACAGATCTAGAGTCGTTCAGTCTCCTCTTTAATCGCGCGGCGACAATATCTAAGATTAAGAGATGTTGAAGGCAGGACAAAGTATGGAATAAAATCATTACTGAGTGAGATTTTAAACCCTTGCAGCATTTTAAAAGGACAAGGACGACGTTTGATCTAGATTCTTACTACATGTATGGATTTGTAGCATGGTTCAAAATGCTTAACATTTATTTTAGTTTGTTTGAGTTACAAGATGAGATACAACACTCACAATGTTTTTGTTATGTAATCAAGGCTCGTGCCATGTTTTGTTTACATAAAGATTGCCCTCACAGAAAATACCTGTTTAAAAAGAAATGAAATGTGAAAAACGCTAGAAACTGTTTAA
>CAJDSM010023260.1:1811-17213 GCA_903981925.1 Ostrea lurida
AGAAGGAGAGAGAAAGATTCTTTTCATACCATCCATTAGGCTGGGGCAAAAGGCAGTGGCTATCTTATTGAGGAGTTTGATAAACTCGTCTGCTCACGGTCGATACCAGCATAGCAAACTGTTGACCAACTAGTAACCCATCAAATTAGTACCAATAATTTATCAACCACCTGAATATACACAACAACATGTTATATCATTTGTTACTAATTTCATACTTGAATCATTAACTGGCAGTGTGCCTTTTACAACCTTACAACCTGTTTGAGAACTTAAAAAAAACAACATAAAAAATCATAAAACCTCAGCATTGTGTGAATTGTTAGCAATTCCTTAGCCAAAAGTATAACTGTACATATGGTACAAGCACTTGAATCCTGTAGATCTCAAGACTATACCTAAAATTTCAAATCAAAAGAAAGTTCATTGCATGACTAGAGTATTGAGCAAAATCAAACAAAATTTAAAACTCTTCTTTCAGGAAAATGTATCTAATAAGATGAGCTCCCATTTTTGGGATTCCAGAGTATAGAGCCTGATTCTGCAGAATATGGTAATATCATTTTCTAGCATCAAATTTGAAAATTCAGCAGTATCGTCTTATAAAAAGAATTTGCACCAGTTTAGTAGAATCACAAATTCATAGTAGGAACCCAAATCCTCATTCGCATGGTTAGGTCCACTATTATTGATAATAGTGACTGTAAGTGGAAAGGATTCACTTTACAGTCCCGTAAACCATTGACATTTACAGATGCAATCGACAGTGTGACGGAGAAGGATCAGACGGACAAAGTGAAAAGTATGGAGGGTGCCGCACCTGATGATGCTGGCTCTTAAAAATAAATGTAATGTTTTCTTTGCATGTACACAAACTAAAAAGACACTATGGTTCATTCTAAGTTCATTTTAAGTGCCGTGTACAATGGCCTTGAAATATCACACTGAAACATTGGTCCAAATGCTGTATACTTTGCTTGTAAGGTTACAACAATTTCCATTCTGTTTTCTTTACTTTACAGACAACATTGTGGAGTCTTTTTTTCCTGAGAGTTTATGCAACGCGAAATCTCTAAATTTGCAGTAGGAAACTGGGCGGTATGTATTTTATGTTATTCTCATTCCTTTGTGTGACAAGACACGTTGCTAAAAGCATCTTAAGAAATGCTTATTTTCTTATATCAATGTACATTTCTCTAATATAAAATATGAGAGCTAACAGAAATGTACAAATCCAAAATGACTATTCCTGTACAAGAGTATTATAAAAATTTGGTGCTCTTGTACAAGGCAAGAACTCAATATCGGAATAAATGACCATTTTCACATCATGATTAGATGTCAATCAACGAAGATTTGCAAAGATACGACAAGAACTTTAGCGTTGAATCTTGGCCAAAACGGTTTTGACCTTGAAACTTGGCATGCTTGACATGACATGACCTTACAGAGGACCTTCAACTTTACTTCGCATATATCTATTTAAGGTCCATGTCACTAGTGCATGAAATGAAGGGTAATATACTTCATTCATGTACAGTAAATCGATACTCTGTTGTTGCCTCATGCAAGACATCTGAATTCTACTGTACCTCCTTTGTAGCTTTGGTTCTGCCAGTAGATCGTAACAGGCCGTGGCGTGAACAGTCCCTCTTCTTGACGTCTGGTTCATATGACGTCTCCCCGCTCCCTCGAGGTCAGCGAAACTGAGGCAGTAGATAAAACACCACCATCCCTGATATATGCAGCAGAGTCGGAGGACTCTTCTGCCAGTCATCTGCTAACGGTCACGCTCACGTTTCTTTGCAGCTGTCAACAGTCTTTGAACATCATGATGTCGGATATGAGAATCTCATAGTGCTTACGAAGATAAAATAATAAACTCAGTATATTTGTAAGTCAGCCAGAAAAAGAAGTTTTCAACTATTTCAAAAACGGGAGCATATGTGAAAAGCTGCAATAATTTGAATGTCTTGTTCTCATATAACTGCACCCAACAGAGGTAAGAGTAGACCAATTTTTTTCAAATGACTGTGGCCTTGACCTCTAATAATATGCACAACTACATTGTCACAGAGTAGCATTCACAGCTTAAATTTTTAGTGACAGACAGACTGATAAAAAGTACAAAAAACAATGTCTTCACCGAAGAGGGGACATCATAATTCTATGGTAGTCCTCCTTTACCCCAGCATCAATAGAATGAACAACTCTAAAACTACAATTCATGAGGATATTCCATATTGATTCACAATTTGTATCCTTCTGGATCTTGACAAAATTTTAAACAACATATTCCTCATTTAAACACCCTGTTTGCGTGGCCATATCCTGTCCAAAGAATTAGCAATATAAAAAACTTGGCATGCAATATTAAAATGCTTATATATATTTAATTTAACATTCTGATCCTTGGTGCTCTTGAAAAAATAGTTCATATCCAGTGTGAAACTTCAAATCCCTATTGTTGGCTGTGTCCTAGGCCCTGTGGTCTGTATGAATAAATCCTAAAGTAAACTTCACGAAGATGCTTGCATTTCAGCGGAGATCTGAATCAATGGTGCTTCTTACGAGAAATCCCCGTATATACATGCATATTTTAATGTTGTTCTTTGAATCTTATTGTGGCCCCTTGGGACAAACCAACTTAAATTATAAGCAAAAATTATAGCAAAAATTCATCAGCTCTCTTTCACTTGTGTCCTTGAAAGATTAAACACTCCACCCTAGTTTCTTAATTATCCCCCCCCCCCCTTTCAGGTAGACATGGTCCTAAGATTTGAATCCTCATGTTCCAAGAATCCTACTATGAGACAAACGACAGACAAAAGCTGCGATCAAGGAAAATTCTGCACTGATCTAACAATTTGACAGCCACCTGTAGAAGTTTCTTTGGAATCACAGAAGGCCACTTGGAAACGGCGAATTCCTCCATATAACTGTACTGCAATCACACAGCCCCATGTGGAATCAGAGTTAGGGCAGGTAGGTCTCCACATAACCACCACCCATCTCTCATAAGCCCTGAACTGCGGCCAATCTTCTGCAAAATCTGTCACAACAGATTACAGTGTATTAACACCATCACCCTGTTTTATACATCAATACTTTTAGAAATTTGTCCAATATTCAAAACCATGTAAAGGATTTTTCACAATGTCAATCTTTAGTGTCACATAAAAAAAACGCGATAAATTTACACTTTTACTCTTTGAATCAACTTATTATGCCTTCATAGTATTCCTATTCTTGACCATATATTCAAAAATGTGTAGATAATCCAAGGAAACATTAAAGTTAACACTTATATACTCCCTTATTGTGGCCGCCACACTCCCGGGGTGGAATGTTTCCAATCAAGCACTACTATCAGATAAGTTCTGTTCATAGTCATTCCAATTTCTGACGAATGAGTTTTCTTAAAAGATTTCCTCATAATTTTATATTCTGAGAATTTTTAATGACCGCTCCACCCTATTGTTGCATTATCGATTACCTCCCCTTGAGGAGTTTGATTGTGGTTAAGAGAAGATGAAATGTTAAATGACAATATTTCACTTAAGCTTTCAAGTCTCAAAAATTGACAGACTCCAATTTAAAAACGTTGCTCAGTTTTTAAATAAAATTTCTCGTAAAATCTTGAATTTTATACAATAATAAAACATTCCTTGTCCGTGTTAATTTACATGTGTATCTTTGCATTTTAAAACATTGAAATCGTACCTTTTTCTTTTGTGTTCCTAATATTATTTCCACTAATGAAACACATACACTATTATACTTTCAAACTGCAGAGTTTTAAATGGACATTTTATTTATCATGCGCCATATAACATGCACTTCATGGTGAACAACCAGTTCACGTATTTCATGTGGATGATATGTGGATTTCATGGTGCAACAGTGACACATATATACGTATGGGTGACTATTGTACAGTTCCTCTCGGATATATTGCCAAACTTTTTTTCCCCAAGACCATTTTGGCATAAAGCGAGGGTGGCAATATAAATTGACTTAACCATTACTGGAGAATTCAGGGCGCCCAATATACAAGGGAAGCACTGCTACATGTATCTTATTTTGTGGTAATATGTGCACTGTGCACCATGAAATCCTCACATATCATCCACCGATGAAAACCTGATGTTGTTCACCATGATGTGCATTATACTGTGGGCATTGTAAATAAAAAATTTCTATTAAAACTGGTTGCAGTTTGAAAGTATAGTGTATGTGTTTCATTAGTGGAAATATATTAGGAACACAAAAAGAAAAGGTCGATTTCAATGTTTTAAAATGCAAAGATACACATGTTAAAATTAACACGGACAAGGAAATGTTGTTATTTAGTAAAACTAGATTTCACAGAATATTTAACTTAGCAACGCGTTTTAAATTGGAGTCTGTCATCTTTGAGCTGAAAGCTTAATGTAATGATTGTCATTTACATTTCATCTTCTCCTTAACCACAATCAAACTCTTCAAAGGGAGTAATCTATTAACAAAAATAGGGTGGTCGGATTAAAAAAATATTCTCAAGAACTATATTACACATATGAGGAAAATCTTTTAAAAACTTCAGCGTCCAGAAAATTGAAATTGATATGAAAGCGTTCTGATGTAGTGCCTGATTGGAAACATTTCCCCGGGAGGGTGGTGGGCCACAATAGGGATTAAAGGTTTAATCTTTAATGTTCCTTTGGATTGATCTACACATTTTGCATATTATGGTCAAGATATAAGGAACTATGAGCCATGAATAAGTTGATTTCAAAAGAGTAAAAGTGTATAAATTTATGTACACTAAATAGTGACGCCACATTGTGTAGAGTTACATATCCTTCTACATTGGTTTTATGAAGAAATGGACAAATTTCTAAAAGTACTGAGTGTATAAAACAGGTATTGGTGTTAATTCACATGTATCTTGTGTGACAGCATTTATGCAGGAAATTGCCGCAGTTCCAGGCTATGAGAATGTGGTGAATTAATGTGACGAACCTACCTGCCCTATCTGATCCACCAGTGGCTGTGTGTGCAGATACAGTTTATGGAGGAATTCCCGTTCCAAGTGGCCTTCTTGTGATTCCAAAGAAAACTTCCTACAGGTGCTGTCAAATGGTTAGTCATGCAGAATTTCCTGGAATCGCAGTGTTTGTCTTCGTTTGGTTCCATCATGGATCTTTGGAACAGTGAGAAATTTCAATCTAGACCATGTCTGTACCGAAAGGGGGGGGCGGATAATTAAGAGAAAATAGGGGAGTGTTTAATCCTTTTCAAGGACAACAAAGTGAAAAGGCTGGAATTTGTATAAAGATTTTGCTTTTAATTTAATTCCCGGTTTGTCCCAAAGGGCCCTTAAGGATTTCATAGAAACTAATACATTAAATTACCATCTATATACGGGGAATCTTGCATTCGTAAGAACCATTTGATTCAGATTCGCCAGCTGATAAATTGCTAGCATCTTCGTGAAGCGACATTTCTTGTGATTCCTATACGTCATACCATGACCCACAGGGCATAGGACACAGCCCTACAATAGGGATTTGAAGTTGTCACAACTGCCATTCCATGAATATTTTTCAACGACCACAAGAGTACAAGAATGTGGTTAACCATTAAGCTCTATATAAGCATTTATATTTATTGCCACTATGCCAATAGTTTGTTTTTTTATTACTTGATATTCTTTTGGACCGTTATGGATCGTATCACTTCATGGGCCACAACAGTGGGTTTTAAACTGACGAAGTTGTTTTCCTTTAAAAATTTTTGCAAGATCCAGACTCCCGGATGTACTAACAGTTGGATATAGGTCAATATTGGGAAATTATCCTCAGATTGTAGTTTTTAGGTTTGTTCATTCTCTTATGATGCTGGGGGTAAAGTGAGTACTACCTAGATAGAATTATGTGTCCCCCTACTTTGCGGTGAAGACATTGCTTTTTGTACTTTTTGTCTAGTTCCAATGCTCTGTCACAAAATTCTTGTGAATTGCGACTCCATTTTGTGCTTAGATGCTTTATAGTATAAGAGGTCAAAAGCCCACTAGTCATTTGAAAAAAGTTGGTCTACTCTTACCTTCGGTGGGCAGTTATATCGAGAGACAAAGCAGATCAAATATTTGCAGCTCATTACACATATCTTTGTCCTCGCCGTTTTGATCCACCATTTTTAAACATTGTTTCCTGCACCTTTACCACATTTGGTGTTATTTACTGAGTAGAATATCTTTATCGTTGCAGTGCAGCAAACTATGTATGCTTCTCCATATCCGAATTTACTAGCATCACCTCCGTTCACACATCCCAACAAATGCAAAAGGTAAATGAGCTAATTGGACCGTTAGCAGTGAACTGGCAGAAGGTCCTCCGACTCTGCGCGTGGATTACCCAGAGCATGCCTGGTATGGGTGATGTTACTGACAATCTGCCTCACTCGCCTACTGCAACACCTCGAGGGAGCGGTGCAGAGATCTGTTCCAGGAAAATTCAAAAAAAATGAAACAGAAATAATAGGACACTTGCTTGATCCCATCGCCAACGTGCCTGTTATGGATTACTGGCAGTAACACCAAACTCGAGGAGGTGTTTACAGTAGATTGCAACTCAGCTCTGCGAATGAGGGCAAAAACAAGTGCTCTATAGCTGTGATTATTAAACACTGACTCTCATATCTGATATGTATATTTATCAATACTATTCATAGACACTGTGGAACAACCAATATAAATAGAATCATGCCAGTTAACTTAAGCTGCCGGTCCAACTATAGGGTTAAGTATAACTAGTACCTTGTCTTTCATGTGCAATTAGGCTGCCAAATGACGCTCAAGGTCAATATCGTTTGTGCAACCACAAAAGACTCAAACCGCTTTAAAGTTTGTAAAATCCCTAAATCGTAATCAACACTCTTCTATTGACTCTTGGACTATTCCGACATCATGATGATAAATGGTGCTCTTATCCATGCTATCAAGATTTTGCTCCACTTTAGTACTGAGAGCCACAACTCATATTATGAAAATTGATCCTTACAGGAATACCTCATTCCTGGATTTTTCAGTTCTGTCCTATGCGTTCTATTTTATATTAAAAAATAATGTACATTTGATATAAAGAATAAGATTCTTAGGAATCTTTGTTGAGGTCATATAGGGTACTTATTGTAAACAACACCAAGGAATGAGTAATAAAACATAAGTAAATACATAAAACCAGTCCTCAAGTTTCCTATCTGCAATTTTACGTAGAGGTAATTCTGGTGTCAAAACTCTTCGGCTAGGGTAAAAAAAAGACTCACAATGTTGTCTGTAAAGTAAAGAAAACAGTGATGTGAAAAAATTGTTGTAACCCGTTACATGCAACGACAGCAGTAACATGCATTGGACCAATTGTTAGTGTGTGTATTTTTTTCCAAGGCCATTGGTCAACGGCAAACATAATAAATGAACTTAAGAATGAACTAGTGTCTTATTTAGTTGTGTCACATGCAAAGAAAACTATTACCATTTGTATTTAGTGAGAACCTAGACTATCATCATGTGTTCAGTGCACCCTATACTTT
Source organism: Ostrea lurida (assembly GCA_903981925.1). Lineage (NCBI taxonomy): Eukaryota > Metazoa > Mollusca > Bivalvia > Ostreida > Ostreidae > Ostrea > Ostrea lurida. Next base: position 9,384 of record CAJDSM010023260.1, read on the forward strand.
TCACTTTGTCCAAGTTCTGTCCTTCCGTCCATTACTGTTACAGTGCCCTATCTTAAATGTCTCTAAAATGGTTACGGACTGTAAAAAAGATCCCGAAATCTCTTCCAACTTAGCAGTCACTCTATCCATTTACATTGGTGGATGTTACTCTGACCCATGGGTCAAATATGTATTTATGGTCCAAGTACCTCTAATTCTAATGGTTCAGTTGATTACACTATGTTTTCTTTTTATTATAACTTGCGTGTTCAAAGCAAATTTTTTAAAGAGATAACTTAAGCTTGAAATTCGAGAGAGTGTCCTGCATTGTGCTGAAAATGTACGTACCTTTCTGCAGATCAAGGGTACTCTGACCCAAAATGGGGAGCTTCATCTTATTTGATACATTTTTCTTGTAAATGAATTTTAAACTTTTGAATTTTTGTCTTCAATATCTTGTCATGCATTAACTTTTTGATTTTGAAATTATAAGGAATATCTTGAGAATCTACAGGTCAAGTTTGCTTGTACATGATAGTTAATTACTTTTGGCTAAGGAATTGCTAAACAATTCACACATAGTGGTTTGTTTTTTGTTGTTGTTTTTTTAAGTTCAAACACGTTGAAGGTTTAAAAGAGAAAATTGCCAAGTTATCGACAATAGTATGATTAGTAACAATATGATAACTAACATGTGTGTGTGTATGTTTCAGTTGGTTTTGATACATATAGTATTTGGTACAATTGAGATGTTTGAGTGGTCAAAGATTGCTTATGCTGTATGGACCGTGAGAAGGGACGAGCTTTATCAAAACTCCAGTCATAAGGGTGGGTTGTAGCAGCAATAAGAAGAAAAGAAGTGCTCACAAGTAATACCAATTCAGGATGCGCATCTTACTCACAGATAATTTGGACATACTACAGAACCAATTCTAGGATGCCATCTTAACTTCTCAGTAATACTTCGACATCTCTATGCAGTAATACCATCAGATTGATCTTACTCGCAGTAATATCAATTCTAGGATGCCATCTTAATCTGAGTAGTCACAGCTCATTGAGCGTGGGTTTTTTTAGTGGTTAGCTCTCAAGTTAAAATGTACTGTATGGTATTTGTTATGAAGTGTAAACTTGATTGCCCCTGCTAGGGCATGTTTATTGACCTGCCTGAGTTACTTTTGTATGTAATGCACGTCTGGTCAAAATGGTTAGATGAAGGTTAGTTTTGGTACAATCTGTACCATGTTTTTTATTTAAATTATTCACGTGTGCCCTTGATTACACAACAATAACATTGATGGGTGCCTCCTTATATTGGACATATTCGAGAAGAAAATTTTTGGACTGATTTACATTGTGAATTTGTCCTAATGACAAGTTTATTTCCAAAAACCTGGACCCCTGAGCCGAATCACTCCAGTGTACAAATTGTATAAAACCCAGTCCACTTTGGATTACCTGACCAGTAGTTTCTCTGAAAACAATCTCATGATAGAAATCCTGTCAAGGACACAGGTATAACATTGTATTTAAATTACAAACCTGGGATTAGTTGTGATGGAGGAATCAAAAGCAGGCAACTCATTTGAGGGAGTCACCATCGTGTCTGTCCATCCAAGCTAAATCAGAAATTAATACAATTTATCACAAATGTTCTTTGAGACAAAGGTTTGTGAACCAAGGTCTTTCAAGGTCAATTTGGATAGGTCAAGGCCACTCCTAACATAAAAATGTTCATTATTTCAGCAATCTTTAGTCCCCTACTGACAGAGTCAAAGGGGACTTTAAGTTTGCACTCCGGCTATCTGTCCATCAGTCCAGTAAATCAGTTTTCCACTTTTTTTCTATGTTCTTGCAAATATTCATTTGATATATGAACATTGCTTTGCCATAACAAGTTACAATCAAGTTTGATATTCGATTGGTCCTTTGATTTTTCACAAGTTATTGTCGTTGGACTCAAAAAATGAATATGAATACCCCTTTACCATAACCTGTATATTGAACTTCAAATTTGTTGCGGTTCAATAAATTTCGTGATCGGTAGAGGACTATGTATTGCCATGCAATACTTTCAGAATGCTTGTTATAAGTTCCCATTTCCTAAACCTTTCATCATAGATTCCTTACTCATCATAATTGATCTCTTGAATATTTCTTGGAACAGGGTACCTTATGACCAAGGCCATTTTCAAAGGTCAAGGTCACTAAAAACATGTACCTAATATAAGGAAGAAGTGCCTTAATTTAACAGTTTTGAAGAAATATTGATCATATATCCCATGAATAAGTAACAGGCAAATGGTTTTGAGGCAAAACTTACTCAAGGTCATTTTGGGAATGTCAAGAACACTCAGAACATATATCTCAAATAATAAAAATATTCCTTATTTCAACACTTTTCGAACAAGTATCAATCATATATCACACAAATAAGTAACAAGCAAATGGCGACTCAAAAGTCATTTTGTAAAGGTTAAGGTCACACAGAATATATACCTTGTTAATGTATATAAAAATGAACCTTCATTTCAGCAATATTTCATCAGTTATTGAACTTTGGTCTTAGATCTCTCAAGGTCATGTTTGAAAGGTCAGGGTCATTCAGAAGATATATCTTGTATGAGGAAATAGTTCCAACAAGTTCTGAAAATTTTGACAGTTGTTGAACAGATATTGAACATATGTTTTGCAAATAAGGATTAGGTAAATGACTGATAGGTAAAGGTCACTCAAGGTCATTTTGTAAAGGTTGAGGTCATTCAACATTTACTGTGAATGTATTAAAAACCCTTCATTTCAACAGTTATTTATTTATCATTGTGTAAGTCATTTGTCAGATGAAGTATTTCATTGGTTAGATGCTGTTTGGGGAGCATCCATTAGTTTTACTGATGTTCTTGTTTCCTTGTATCATGGCTATGTCATGACCCTTTGGGCTAGGTTCAGGCCACAATATGGGGTGAAAATGTGCACAGGAATAATCTTTTTAAAAATTGCAATAGCTGAACAACAGCAGGGCCAAGGTGACTCAGATGAGCAATATGATTCTTGGGCCTCTTGTTCTTAAAATTTAATGATATATTCGTGAGGTAGGATAGAGTCACTCCAAATTGAAAGGTTATGAATACTCAAAAACTGATGATGAACAACAAGTTACAGGGGATAATAATAGTAACTAGCATGTGCTATGTCAAACCTGCTATATTTTCTGATACCACACTTTATCAGTTGTTGTTAGTTTCATACGAATATATACTATTTGGAGACTGATTAATGTGGATTCTCTAATGTTAATTTGCTATTTATCTTTTTTAGGATTCCCTACAGAAGATCCTACAGGAGCTTTCCCTGAGGCTGTTCACAGATCATCGATTACACGAAAAGCGTCGAGTCCTGCTCATGTACCGCTTGATTTGTAGACTGATGTTGCAGGACTTTGATGGTGGTCTTGGTGGTAGCTTTGACTTCATACTGAGAGAAATAATCTACCGCCTGGTTTACCTTGTTCAGGAAATGAGGATACAGGAGAGGTGAAATTTGCTTGTATAGAATTCTTCATCTCTTTTCTTATGGAGTTTATGCAACATTCAGTACACAAACATTTAAATGCAATTGAAAATAGATATTAAGTGTTTTTATGTTGTTGTATTAATACAGTGAAGTTCTTGTGTATAATGAAGGCTTGATGTACATATGTATATACAGTGAAACTTCTCCAAACCGGCCCTTCAGAAAACCAGCCCTCCATAAATATCGACTGATTTTCAAAGTTCCCGCAGAAATCTTAAGACAGATACTCATTTGATATTTGGCACATTACTTCACCATTGCAAGATACAGAACATATTTGAACTTACTCTGGTCCATTGATTTTATGCTAAGTCTTAGAAAATAATGAATTGAAAATACTTGTTTTTGTCTTGCTTGCAATTATGCATTAGATATTTAGTACATTGATTTACCATAACTAGTTACTGATCAATTCAAATTTTGTTCTGGTTCATTGATTTATTTGCTAAATTGTTACCCTTGGACTTAAAAAAAATATTAACAGAAATACTAATTTTTCACTTTTTTTTTGACCGGTTGCAGTAGCTCAGTAGTTAGAGCATTCACTTTGCAACTGGGAAGTCATGAGTTCGAGCCACGCTCATGGCATGGCTGCGTCAAACCTAAGAAGTGAAAATAGGTAGTGATTGCTCTTTCGCCAAACGCTCAGCATTTAGAAACAAGTATCACGGATCTTTCGGATGTGACCTTGAAAATGGAGGTCCCATGTCGCAGTAGGCATTGGTTCGCTAAGGAACCTTCACTGCTATGGCCCCGAGCACTAAGCATAGGTCTAAATTTGTGGTACTTCACCCACAACTGGTAATGTTTCAATGTGGGTGAAAAATTCTCAACGGGATGTAAAACAAACAGATAATCATTACTAATCACTTTTTTTTGGTAATGCTCACAGTATTTTGTACATTGGTTTACTGTGACAGTTTACAGATCACAGAATGTGGGGTGGGGTCACGAAGAATTCCGGAAATCTCGGAAAATGCAAGAGGACTTGACTTGTGACCAGTAGGGGATATGTATTGCTAGCACTTGTGACCAGTAGGGATACTGTATTGCATAAGTGCGACTTGTGCCAGTAGGGAATGTATTTGCGAGGCGATTGTGACGTAGGGGACATGTAATTGCTAGCGACTTGTGACCGAGGGACATGTTTGCTTCGACTTGTGACCAGTGAGGGCATGTTATTGCTAGCACACACTTGTGACACAGTAGGGGAATGTATTGCTAGGCGACTTTGACAGTAGGGGACATTGTATTGCACCCCCCCAGGCACTTGTGACCAGTAGGGGACATGTATTGCTAGCGACTTGTGACCAGTAGGGACATGTATTGCTAGGCGACTTGTGACCATAGGGGCAGGTAGTTGCTAGCCACTTGTGACCAGTAGGGGACATGTAATGCTCTGGCGACTTGTGACCAGTAGGGACATGTATTGCTAGGCGACTTGTGAACCATAGGGACATGTAGTCTAGGCGACTTTGACCAGTAGGACATGTATTGCTAGGGATGTGACGTAGGACATGGTATTGCTTAGGTGACTGGACCAGTAGGACATGTTTGCTAGGCGACTTGTACCAGTAGGGTGATTGTATTGTAGCAACTTGTGACCAGAGGGATATGCTATTGCTAGGCGAACTTCATGACCAGGTAGGGGACATGTATGTAGTGCTAGGCGACGTTTGTGACCAGTATAGGGATATGATTCTCGCTAGGTGACTCTGTGACCATAGGGATGTAGCTAGCGAAGTGACTTGTACAGAGGGGAGTATGTATTGCTAGCAACTTGTGACCAGTAGGGGACATGTATTGCTAGGCACTTGTGACCAGTAGGGACATGTATTGCTAGCGACTTGTGCCAGTAGGGATATGATCTAGGCAACTTGGACAGTAGGGGACTATGTATTGCTAGGAACTTTGACCAGTAGGACATGTATGCTAGGCAAACTTGTTTGACCAGTAGGGACATGTGATGCTAGGCAGACTTGCGACAGTAGGGACAGTATTGCTAGGTGACTTGTGACCAGTAGGGATATAGTTATTGCTAGCAAACGTGTACAGGAGGATATGTATTGCTAGGCTACTTGTGACCAGTAGGGGAATGTATTGCTAGGGACTTGGACCAGTAGGACATGTGACCAGTAGGACATGTATCTAGGACTTTGACCAGTAGGATATGTATGCTAGGCGATTTAGACCGTAGGGATATGTATTGCTAGAGTGATATACTTACAGAATGCTTGATAAAAACGACATGAAATAAAACTATGGACACATCCATGATATTAAAATACATTTGATAAACACAAAATAGACACCAGTAGGAATAGATTCTCTATCACTAAAAACAGTGCATAGATGCCACTTCAGCATTTGTTTTTCAACATAGAACACAATGCTCTTATGACTTATTCCTGAACTGTTAGAAACTTCGTTTAATTTGGTGAGCAGGGTCTCCCTAATTTACTCAAGTATTTTAGTAAATCTCATGGTGTACAAGTGATTAGGATAGAAAGACTGAAGAAAGTTACTTGAGTCTAACAATTTTATATCTTATAACCAGCATTACTTTACTCTGTATATGTGTTGTGTTGTACGTATTTTCAGTATACGAGATTGAAGATAGATACGCAACAAATCAGCTGACATGGCGTTTAGAACTCCTCTATGATGCTGAAAAGGGCTACTGCTGATCTCTCCTCAGGTACAGAATGTTAGTCATGGAATAATGCGTAAACAACAAATGGTTTGCTTTGTATGAACAATTTCTGTCTAATTCTATCAATCTGAAAGTTGATGATTTTTTTGTTATATATAATAATAATTTTTTGATGAGGTCATTTCATAGATGTTACAGCATAAAAGAAAAAAATTAAAAAGCGTAATGAAAAGTAGATGTATTTTATTTGACAGGAGTAGAAAAGTATTTGAAATTCATTATCAACAACTTGGTCCACTCACGAATTATCCCCCTTGCTTTGGAACAGTTTGTGATATTTTTGGTTTAATTTTGAATTTAATAAATTTCCATCTGCCGATCTAAATCTAATCAACTGATCTAAATTATATGTTTCATTTTCAAAGATGTGTTTGATCTTTTGATGCCCCTGCAATCTTATTCAGGGGCATATAGCATTTGGCCTGTCTGTTTATTTGTCTGCAAAAACTCTGGTCATAACTTTTGAATGGTAGGTGATAGGGCTTTCTTATTTCACATGTGTATTCTTTATGACAAGCCCTTTCCACTAATAGCAAAATTGTTGACCTCTTGACCTTGAACGATGACCTACTCTTCAAAAACTAACATTGCATAACTTTTGAATGGTAAGTGATAAGGCTTTGAATTCATACTTCACGTGACAACCTCTTTCCACTGGTAGCAAATTTTTTGATTTCTTGACCTTGAACTTTGACCCACTATTCAAAAACTTTAACATTGGCCATAACTTTTGACATTTTGTTCTACAGAGAAATACTGGATAATTACAGACAACCTTAACAATTGTCTAGAACAGAATTTAGTTGACTGAGAGAAATGCAGGATATTCATAGACAATGTAAACAAATTATCCAGAACAGAATTTAGCTGACGAGTGAAGTTTTGTCTTGTAGATTGTATAATTGCTGTAAATAAAAACTTTTCATTGCTTAGGTGAAGAACTTGTTCAAGATGCTGATATTGGAAAATAAAAGGCCTCTGAAGGCAGGAATAGCTTCACTTGATCCCTTTCCAGGCAGAGAAGAATTCCATCAGTTCTCGACTGTTTACCAAGAAGTCAGACTCGCTCAGGGACCAAATACATTACGACAAGTATTTACTTGTAATTTGTAGATATTCACAAAAGTTTTGTAGTATGGCAGATTTCATGTACAAGACATTTACCCTCTTTTTCAGATTATTGAGAATTACCTGTTGGAGGATGAGAAAATGCTCTCAGAAGAACACTCAAAGGAGGGTCTGCATTTCTTGTCTCAAGAATTGGCTTCAAGGACTGAGGAGCTGTGGGAGATAATGAAATCTGAGCAGGGTATAACTATATGTTACATTGTTACAGTTATTGGTGTATATAAGTATATCCTCGCCTTAAGTCGGTCCAAAGCTCTATGTCCGACTCATTAGGCGAATCCTAGGGAGATCAGTATTTTTTCTAGTCGTGAAATGTTACCAATTTAAAATAGCTCCGACGAACGATCATCGTACATGAATTGAATTTAAAATTCAGAAATCATTTATGATAAAAAAAACTACATGTCAGCTGTATGAACAATGAAACATCAAACAAA
>CAJDSM010023261.1:0-11329 GCA_903981925.1 Ostrea lurida
CCCTGGAGACGCCGGGCTGTATTTGGGTGACATTGGGTTATACCCTAGAGACGTCGGACTGTATTTGGGTGACGTTGGGGTATAGCCTGGAGACGCCGGGCTTGTTTAATTTGTTGTGAACGTTGGGCTTATACCTTAGAGACGCCGGTGTATTTAATTGACGTTGGGCTATAACCTTGAGACGCCGGACTGGTGTTTGGGTGACGTTGGATATAACTTGAGAACGCCGGGCTGTGTAGTTTGGGTGAGTTGGGCCTATACCCTTGAGACGCCGGGCTGTATTTGGGTGACGTTGGGCTAATACCTGAGACGCCGGGCTGTAATATTGGGTGACGTTGGGGTATAACTGTCCAGAGATGCCCGGGCTGTTTTGGGGGTGGTACCGGAGTGAAAGTTGAGCTTGTTTTGGTGCGCTTTTCAAGCGCCTCATACTTATCATTGGTTTCCTTTCTGTAACAAAAGAATCTATTAACAGAGATTTGTCTTTAAGTATTTTAAGATAATTAAACATAGGCGCTTGTTTCTGTAAATAAGATATGACGTCTGTATACTAATAATAACACGTGTGTTATTATTAGTTTACAGACGTCATATCTTATTTACAGAAACAAGTGTCTGTGTAATTAAACCATTTTGTTTAATACTTCACTGAATCAGGCAACTATACCTAAATGTATCTAATTCAAATTTAAGTATTAAGTTTCATGTCAATTAACAATCATTTATGTAAATTAATGAAGCACTTGTATTTAAAGACAATCTACATTGTATCACCAGAGGGCGTTTTACGCCGCGCGACATCACCTGTCAACGTTTTTGCCCAAGATTCTTGACAAATGGAAGTTAATCTGAAATATGCTCAAATAAAATTAAGCTATCGGCTTTAGTTGCAACAATATATGTAAACATATAAATACTAAGAAGATGCCAAGCATTTCTGTGACACAAGACTCATTGATTTGTACTTAATCGCAAATTTTGAGTTCAAAATACACTAGGAAATACTGTGTGGCGTTCATTCAATATTTGATTCCTCTTTGCAGAGAGTACATTATATTAGAATGAAAAATCATAGAACATATCACAGGCGCTTGACGTTTCATATCAATATAATTAAGAAAAAAAATCATTCCTGAATGTACTACTTAATGGGGATTGATCTCGAATGAAAGTAACAGAATTTTCCTAAAATCTATTTTTTCATGGAAAAGAGGTCTTGACCTGTTTGAAAAAATTGACAAATTTTACATATTAGTGAATTCGTTTCCATGGAACAACCCCTGAACAATAGCAATGTTGAAAATGACAACCACCGCTAAAATTTAGGCAACTTGGAGATCCAAAGTATGTACAACAAACAAATTTGGTATAATTGAATATATTTAATGACTCATATATAGTAGTATATGTGCAGACTTATGTGTGAAAATATGTGCATGTAACTCCAAGAACAATTAACCAAAATTTAATTCGAATTCCTCAGTACTCTAACAAATGGTCAATTTATAGGATAGAGTTTTCAAGGAAAATGGTCAAAAATAATACTCATTATAACAAGATTATTTATTTATTTTACTACGAGTTTAAAGATGTATCTTAGCTACTGAACTAACAAAAAATATTGGTATGTTAAGTAGTTTGATAAAAAGATATAATCGACGAAAAGTTAATTTGAGATCATTCAAAATTATTCACATCTAAACATACTACTAAAACAGAATTCATTGCCTATTTCCCACCAAAAAAAAAAAAAGACAAAGGTAAATTTAAGATCAATTAATACATTTATATTTATATTAATAAGCAATTGATATGCAAATTCATATTTTTTCCGAGATAACAAAAAACAATTGTAAGCACGTCTAAGCCCGGAATTTCCGCCTCAGTTTCTCGAAAACGGTAATCTGAGCATAAATATCTTAATTTAGTCATGAGATAATTGCTATGCATATTATGATTATACAGTGCAGCTTGATAAATAAATTGATTATAAATAGAAGTTACTAAGAGAGAGAGAGAGAGAGAGAGAGAGAGAGAGAGAGAGAGAGAGAGAGTGAGAGATGAGAGAGAGAGAGAGAGATGAGAGAGGATTGTGACCTGGGATAATGGGCGTAAATTGCCCGCTTAATTGGATATGACACAGAAATACAAGAGCATATTTAATCTTGAAATGTTTTCTAAAACAACCCCCCCCCCCTAAAAAAAAATCAATCAATATCAGAAACAAAACTATAATCCATTGGAGTAATCATTTTCTAGATCCGCCACTCAATCCATGGAACTAACAATATAGATATCTTGGGAGTATTTTTCTGAGGCATCTGGGGGTGGGGTATATACTGATGAAAATGGGAGTTGAGGGTAACATTACAAATTGTCTCCGTTCCTAAGTGGGGTACATGTATTGTATATATACATGTAATAAGTGCTCCTCGATATATACACTTCTTCTATTTAGCAGATCTTCATAATAGTATATACAATGATCATTTGAATGAACGCTGAATCTACATGATAAAGTATAAATTTTTGACATGCACGATAGTGGAAACCTCGGGTAAATTATATTCAAGTTTAGGGTCCCTACAGATCAATTTTGTTTAATTTACTAGTACTTTCCGCATTTCTCTCCATTTTTGATTGGAATGTTTTTAACGAATCTCTAAACAACATGGTTCAATTTTAATAAATAAATTTGCATTTCAAATTATTTCGGTGAGATCGGATGATTTTCTATGACAGTGTCGCTAAAAAAGAGATCAGTAATAAATTCCGTGTACACACAGTAATATTCTCAGTGAAATGGAACAAATTAATTTGTAGTCAACACTTATATTCCCCAGCTGTTATCGTATTGTAAGTTGCTTGTATTGTATTATATAGAAATAACTGGCAAGACGCAGATTAGTTAGGTCTACACGCTAGCGTAACCAACTAATGGGCTTTTTTGCTTGTCACATTTAGAGGTTTGCCCCCCCCCCCCCCAAATCATACGCCTATAAACATATGTTGAAAAAAGTGTTCAGTCTAAAATCCGGGCGAAAATGTTAAATCAATTATTTTATTTGAATCATATTTTTTTTTAATGAATAACGTTGGACTTATATTAACAACAAATCTTCCGACTTGAAATCCATATTTATAACGCATGCAGTAGATCTACCGCAGCATCAGTCAAGCTCTGTTTTTATGAAGCGTAAACATCAGGGGCGATCAGGAATTCTGGTTAGGGGGGCGTGAATTTTTTTTTCAGAGGCAAAGGGTCGGGCCGCCTTAAGGCCCCCAGTAGGTCCAGGCGAAGCCCTGGTGGGGTCCAGGGGCTAAGCCCCGGAAAGCTCCTGAATTTTAGTGATTTTAGGAGTAAAATTTAACCATATAATTAGCCTCATAGGTGAAGTTACACCTCTCCAGGCCGACCGTAACCAGAATTTCCATTTGGGGTGGGTGGGGGGATGCACAAACTAAGGTATAGGATTTAAAGGCTGCTAGTCAGGTCCACAGGTGGTCAGGAATAACCCTGGTAGGGGGTCCAGGGGGCGAGCCCCGAAGCTAAGACATTTTTGCATTTTCATTACGTCTGGGGTGTTTTAAGCCCTAGAGGATCCAGGATGGGCCCTGGTAGGGGTCCAGGGGGCGAAGCCCCGAAGTTGAGAATTTTAGCATTTTCATTGCGGTCTGTTTTTTTTTTAGGCCCTAGAGGATTCAGAATTGCACCACTGGTTACAGCCTTGCTTTCTTACAAGCTAATGACAGGCAGGTAAATGTCGACCGAGATTTTGCACATTAAATGTGTTATATATCCCCGATACCCTAATCTTTGAAAATTTTAGGGGGGGCGTGTGCCCCCCCCCCCCCACGCCTCTCTAAATCCGCCAGTGTATCGTGCGCGCTGCGCTGTCTCTATTCTCCTTTTTATCCTCCATTCACTATCTTCTTCTCTCTCTCTCTCTCTTTTTTTTTCTTTTTTTTTTTTTTTTAGGGGGGGGGCGTACGCCCGGTAGCCTTTCCTTGAATCCGCGCCTGAACATGGCGTCACAAATGAGAAGGTAGTTATTCCATTCTAGAAATGCAATTTGTCTTGATGTTATATATTTTGTTTTGCTATTTTGGTACGAAAAATGTTTATGCTTGACGTTATGTTTTTGCGTCACGGTATTGTGACGTCACACAATAGAAAGCTTCCATCACGTTAACGCTCATTTAATCGTCTCAAATCTCAGTGCATTAGCCAATCAAAATACATATTAAAACAATTGCATTAGAGTTCGAGTTGCGCAGTGACTTCAAAAACGTCACAATCATATCTCCTTAAGGACCTCCTCTACACTGCACACAAAAGAGCTGGCAATTTTAAGCATTAGAGTTATCTGCCTTAGATCTAAATTGAAATATACAGAATATTGTGGATATTACCAGTTCTTAATCAGTTCAGTATTGTACCATGTCAGTAGGTAAAGATAAGTGAACTGAATCTTTTATTTGCATGTTTTGTTTTCATGTAAGTGAGCAATGGCGATTTCTTTTCATCAAATACTACATATCTTTGAACATTTCCCTGGGGGTAATGGCCTGTACCATATATTAAAAACTACTTATATAAACTTAATATTAACACCTTAAATTAATTTAATTTTCTCAAGTGTCTAAATAAATTTTTTCATTTAGTGTATAGAGGGTCCTTAAGTTAGTACACAGGAATATTTTCTTATTATATTGATATGAAACGTCAAGCGCCTGTGGAACAAATACCCCCCCCAAAAAAAAACAAAACTAGAAAAGAAAAAAAAAAGGGGGGGGGGAATGCTCTTTCCATTACAACTAATACTTTTTTTCTACAAAAGTTTTTTTTATTATTTCTTGGCATGGAATGAGGTATAGCGATATGGCATATAATGCAAGTAATTTTATGGGGCTCATATAACTAAATACATTTATATACACAATATCAAACAGGTAGACTGTGTGAGGTCAAGTGTTATAAGAAATGAAAAAAAAAAAATTAAATAAAGAACCTCAATGCTTATATTTATGAATTGATAATTATGTTTGCTGTAGAGAATGGGTGACGGCAAAAGTCTCCTAGAAGAAATTCTGGATTCTTTAACTATGTAGACTTCCTCAATCTCTTCGCTGAAGCTAATGGTCTAATCGGAGAAACTGAGGTTAAGAACAAAGTGAAGGAAATCCACATAGAAAATGCATGGGAAGAAATTCTCCTTGATCTGGAACCCACTTCTAAGAGACCGAGACAATTGGATGAAGATGATTAGCCATCTACTAGCGTTCAGTTGGGGGTGGGGGTGGGGATGAAGTAGAAGAGAAACCTTACTTCATTTGGAAGAAAGACACCCGAACCTTCAAAAAGATTTTGGCTTGTGACACGAGTTTTAGGACCAAATTTAACGACGAATGGCAAGGGAAAAAAATTGGTCGACATTTACCAAAAAAAATATTTACAAAATACATATGTTTGATGATGTGTTGTCGCAGTCCCAAGGACATGATGCCGATTTGGGTCGCGCGGGGGGTCGCGTGGTACTCAGTCATCCAAATTTGAACAACCCCAATGTCGTCCCATTGCAGCCATGACAAAATCTCAATGCTGACACGGTTATGTCAGAGATAACAAAAGAATTAAACTCCAACGAAATGTCACAGGGTGACAATTACTTTATTTTTCAGATGTTATACATGTATGTACATGTATTTCATTTCTTTCTATTATTAACTCTCATTCATTCAAGTTCAGTCACCTGTTTACAATTTCTGTAGCTGGGGCTATATAGCGTAGAGGCGTGTCCTCCGGTGCATGATGGGGAAGCCCTCCCTTTGGGGGGGCGAGGGGTTGACCGAAAATACGGAATAAGGTGTGGATCGAGAAGGAAAACTCTGATTCAAACCGGGCAGATGGGGCTCGCTTAGCCTTGGTAGCAGTTCATCTAGGAGAGGAAAAACTCTGATTTCAAACCGGGTAGATGGACTCGTTATCCTTGGTTGGCAATCCCTCTAGGAGAAGGATGGCTCCGAAATTAAACTACCACCCCCACCCTCGAGCTTAGGGGTTTGCGCCGGGCTAACACCCCTGCCTGTAAAAAATATTGTTACAAAAGCATCGACGACAGCAAACCAAGACATTCATCTGGGATAGGAAGGGTTTCCATCTCGGAGACACATGACGCAGTGTAGTGAAAGCAGAAAGGGAGCTTCGGGGCCGACCCCCCTTCTGACATCCAGGACAACAACAAGAGTAGCAACATGGAACATCAGGACAATGTATGAAACAGGGAGAACCATCCAGGTCGCAAGAGAGATGAAGACCTACAAAATAGAAGTGCTGGGATTGAGTGAGACAAGGTGGCTACAGACGGGACAGCTGAGATTATCATCAGGAGAACAGCTACTGTACTCGGGATACACAGGTACTCGGGACACACAGAGGAGGGAGCAAATCACACAGAGAGAGTGGCCCTGATGCTGGCACCGGAGGCACACCAAGCACTCATAGGCTGGGAACCTGTCAAATTTCGCATCATCACAGCCAATGTCCCACCAAGAAAAAAGACATCAAGCTGAACATCATCCAATGCTACGCTCCCACCAATGATGCAGAAGAGGAAAAGAAGGATGACTTCTACCAGCAACTCCAGGCAGTGAGAAACAAAAGAGGCGCCAAGGACATAACCATACTGATGGGTGACCTCAACGCCAAGATAGGAACGGACAACACAGGCTATGAAGATATCATGGGGACACTCGGATTAGGGCAGAGGAATGACAACGGAGAGCGTTTCACAGACCTGTGCGCCCTGAACCAGCTAGTGATTGGAGGAAGCATCTTACCACACAAACGTATCCACAATGTCACCTGGAGATCCCCAGACCATGTCACGGAAAACCAGATCGACCACATCTGCATCAACAAGAAGTTCAGGAGATCATGGCGGGATGTGCGAGCGATGAGAGATACCGACGTCTCTTCAGACCACCACCTTCTGGTTACAGCAGTGAGACTTCGGCTCAAGAGGTACAACAACACCAACAATAATGATTGTTCAGGGGCAAGGACACACAAGCAGCTTTCAAGATCAGCTTTTCCAACCGGTTCCAGCCACTACAAGAGCTGATCATAGACAGTGAGACAGCCATTGAGACACAGCTGGAAACTCTGGCTTGTCACATGTGAAGAGGTTCTAGGAAAAAAGAAGACCCAACACAAAGTGTGGATCTCTTCTGATATAAAAAAAAATAGAGATAAGGAAAGAGAAGAAAGCTACACTGAACATGAGCCGAACAAGAGCAGCTAAGGCAAAATCACACGAAGAGTATACAGCAGCTGACAGGGAAATGAAGAAGAGCATCAAGAAGGACAAGAAAGACTATGTCGAGGAACTGGCCAGTCAAGCCGAAGATGCAGCAGGCCAACGAAACCTAAAGGACCTATACCTGACAACTAAGAAGCTGGCAGGCAAGTTTCAACTGACAGACAAGCCAGTTAAAGACAAGGACGGCAACCACTGACAACAACCGTGGAACAGCTGAAGAGATAGACAGAACACTTCAGGGAGTTGTTGAACCACCCTGCCCCTGAAGCACCACCAGACATACCACCAGCAGAGACAGAGCTGCCCTTCGACTGTGACAAACCATCTAAAGCAGAGATCAGGAAGGCCATCGCAACACTTAATAATGGGAAAGCTGCAGGCCCGGACAACATACCATCAGAAGCCATCAAAGCAGACACAGAAACCACTGTCACCATCTTACACAGCCTCTTAAGCAAGATCTGGGAGAAGGAAGAGGTACCAGCCCAGTGGGAAAAGGGATTCGTCATCAAACTGCCAAAGAAAGGAGACCTCGGAGACTGCAGCAACTATCGAGGGATTATGCTCCTGTTAGTGTCGGAAAAGGTTCTTAACAGAGTCCTGCTAGAGAGGATGAAGGAGGCAGTTGACCCCAAGCTCCGAGACTAGCAGGCGGGCTTCCACAAGAACAGATCCTGGGCCGACCAGATCGCCAGCCTACGCATCATCGTTGATCAGTCGCTAGAGGGGAACACCCCCCCCCCCCCTCTACATCAATTTAAAAGATTACGATAAGGCATTCGACAGTGTAGATAGAGAGACACTGTGAAAGCTGCTGAGACATTGCGGAGTTCCCCAGAAGATCATCTCCCTCATCCGTTGCACCTACAAGGGAATGAGCTGCAGGATCGTCCACGCTGGCCAGTTGTCAGACAGTTTCGGGGTGAAGACTGGAGTACGTCAGGGCAGCCTACTATCACCGTTCCTTTTCCTCCTGGTCATTGATTGAATCTTGAAGACTACTACAACAGGCAGGAAAAACGGTATACAGTGGGGGCTCTGGACACAGTTGGATGACCTCGACTTTGCGGACGACCTGACACTCCTGTCGCACAGCTACTCTCAAATGCAGGGCAAGAACACTCGTCTTGAAACAACATCAGCAGGGACAGGGCTTAATAAAGATCAACAGATAAAAGACCGAACTGATGAAGATCCACACCACTGCCAACACATCAATCACAGTCGGTGGAGAGCCCATCAGAGAGGTGGAGTCTTTTGTCTACCTGGGAAGTGTGGTTGACATGCAGGGGGCACAGACCGAGACATCACAGCAATGATTGGTAAGGCTTTAGTAATGTTGAAGAACATCTGGGTCTCCAAACAGATCAGTAGGAAAACGAAAATGCGCATCTTTAATTCTAACGTTAAATCCGTCCTTCTTTACGGATGCGAAACGTGGCGGACGACAAAGACAATGCTGCTCAAGATCTAAGCATTTTTCAACACTTGCCTGAGGCGCATTTACATCAGATGACCAGAACAAATACGAAATGAAGATTTATGGGAGCGAGCGAGACAGGAGACAGTGGCTGAGCAGATTCTGCGGAGGAAGTTCGGCTGGATCGGACATACTCTTCGGAAACCTGAAACCAGCACCACACGCCAGAAGCCCTGACCTGGAACCCGAAGGGCAAGAGCCTCACAACAGCTGGAGGCGATATACTGAGACAGAAATGAAAGAACAGGGGATCAGCTGGACAGGAGCAAGGAGATTAGCACAGAACTGAGTGAGCTGGCGAGGTGTTGTTGAGAGCCTATGCTCAACCAAGGGCTATGGGCCTAAGTAAGTAATTGTCGTAGTATTCGTGTTGTGTACGTGGTGTCACCTTGTTGTTTTGTGAATGGTGTTTGCTGAGTTAGGTGTTTGAAGGACGAGTGGGTAATTTCAGAAGTTGTACAACAGGTTTTAAGGGAATGGTACATGTAGTTGTATACGCATGTGTGTAGATTTGTATATAAGGATGAGCACAAATTAATGACTTTACGAGACATTCTTCATGGGCAGTATATCTTATAGTTGAACCTCACGGAGATACTAAAGTAAAACAATTTATTTTTCATTTACGGGAAATATACAGATAATGCTGATAAGAACTAAATTTATTATTAAAGCATTTCAATGTATTTTATGGTGAATTATTGCTCAAGTTAACGTATAATGTATGAGAGAATTTGTATGAGTGAATATTTCATTTTCATTTTAGGTCATCGTCATAATATTGGATAATACCCAGTAAACCATTTATAAACCTACACAGATAGACTCCGTGGCACGTTGGCGTTACATTATACTGTCGTCTGGAGGGTAAGTTGAGATGTTTTTCTTCTTTTTTTTACTATTTTGTAAAAATCAAAGAATGTTATTAGACCCCTAGTATCGAGTTTTTACTTCGCCGTTAAGTTTTTGAGCTGATCTCGGTGTGTTAAAGACGCTAGGACTTTTATTCTGCGAGTTTCCTCGCTCAAAATACACCGGTCGGTATTTGATCCTCTGGAACAAACTCAGAAAGGCATTGGTATGCATTTTATTGACATCACTGTGACCCAAAGAGATGCAAAAACAATTTATCAATGCTTAGTTTGTTCTTTGGCCTACCAAAATCACCAACAAAGACTTGTACGAGCCACAATCTGCGCAGAGAGATATTAAGGGAAGAAATAAAAATCAGAATGTGGAAATTAATAGCGGCATGCCTTCAGAGGAGAAAAGAACAACATAGCAAAAGTGTCACTTCGATGGACACCAGCTGGGAAAAGCAAGCATGGGAGACCAAAGGAAACATGGCGATAAACAGTGAAAAGTGAGATCCTGTATTCCCGCATATTTTCAAGTCTCCACCCTGCATTTCCTACAAATATACTTATATGAATGCATCTAAACTTTTTATTTACAAGCACTCTGCAGTGCCTAGATAGTTGAAAACTTATACTTAATCCCCCTTTCAACATAGTCAGCTGGCACAGTCAATATACAGGTGATTGTAAAATATATGTGAAAATGAGGATCTAAGGTCACTATGTTTAAAAGTCCATAATTCAGAGAACCATCGGTCATTTAACTTGGCGACAGATACTCCTTGAATTCCTGATCGATAATTTATGACAGACGATGGGTCAATATGAAGACGAGAGGAACTTGAACCTTATCAGAATGATAAAAGTATAAAATGAAATCCCGTATTAGACATATATACGTACAAGTCCGTAACCATCTTATCCCTTCTGTGTTGTCGTAATACCGAAGTTGAATCAATAACTAGATAGGTGCATGAGGAATATATGTTTTGGTTCCAGCCAACAAGCTTAAACAGATGGTGACAATATTGTTTTTGTCTGTAAGGCTCAATTACTACAACTAATATGAATTACCTTACCTATACTGGATTTCAAAACTTCAAAAAACCCTTACAAACAAAGATATATTGCTGGATCTAGTAAAGGTTCCACCAAGCCCCTGCCTTTATATTTCGATGTTATTTGCAGCATCAAAAATGCTTATGGCATTCCAACAGTGCAACGACTTGCTTATTTTGAGAACATAAGCTTTTTTTTTGAGCTATAAAATCGAATACACGTTCCTCTGGTTTCTCCCAATGTTATATCCCCATAAGGAATAGTTGGATCCGACGTAACGGAATAGTTGGATCCGACGTAACGATGTGTCACGGTGTAACTGTTTGTTGCACTCCGTTCAGACAGTGAGTGTTTACATGTACATAAAGGGTTTCGATTGGCCAGACTGGCAGTGGGGTGTTAAGTGGAGTCATCTATCGTGAGCAGATGCAATGTGCAAAAACACAAACAATTGATTCATAGACTGTCGTCCTGTTTACATAATAATTATGTAATATGAGTGGTGAATATTAAAGAGACATGTATAACATGTCTTCGATAATAATAATGAAAAAATAATTTGTATTCATAAACATTTGGATTAAAAATTCGTTATGGACTTAATTTCGTTG
>CAJDSM010023264.1:2569-16969 GCA_903981925.1 Ostrea lurida
TAATAGATATAGGCATATTCTGCGGGTGTATTCTTTTTTTATATTTTTTAAAACTAATAATTTCCACAACCTGTGAATTTTTTGTGTATTTTTGTGGGTGGAAATTGAAAAACAAGCATGACACGTATCGCGGGACTTAGTTTATTTGAACAAGTATATCAAAATAAATACTCAATATATAAGGAAGCCCAATTATTCATTAAAAATTGGGAAGAATTAAGGAAGACTTTATTTTACACTGCGAATTTACTAATTGCACATCTTTCCTGAACACTGATATATTTGTAATATACTGATATATTACAAACAATACAGTGAAACTATCATCCTATAACATTAATTTAAATAATGTGAAAATTGACATCTTATCATGCCAGAACCACCGATTTTATTTGTCATTATAATCTGTTTTGTATGTAAAGTGACAAAAGACCGTTACTATAATCTCCGATATATTCTCACGTAGTTATAAGGCTCATATCACACAAATTGGAATGATCTCAGTAATAATAAACAAGAGTTTATTGAATTGCCGTTTTCTCACTATAACTATTGGCGCCATTAAGACCATTTCTTCATTTTTCAGTTAGGGAATTCATTCAAATTCAGTATTTTAGGAAAAGGTTTTGTCATCCTCCAACCTAATACCGAACGCCCCAATGACACAACCCCCTCTCTGGGATAGGGAGAGAGGTATCAAAATATCAATCGAGTAGAGAATTCTTCCTATCAGAACTTCTAAAACTCTCTCTTCTCCCTTCTTTCTTCCCTCTTGCTGAGTGTACCAGTCCAGGTAAAAGACTCTTCTCGATTGTTCTTATATTGCTTTCCTCTCTCCTCTGCTGTTTGGACGTCTCTTTAATCTTCGTTCGTCCTCATTGTTCTATTCTTCCTTTCTTCTTGGCTTTCAATGGATCTCATATTTTAAATTTACCATTACTCTCTTAAAATGAATTTCTTTCTCAATGGTCGGCAACTTCTCTTCTTCAATCTTTTTCTTCCAACTAAAATGGGATGTAGGTCTTTATCAACCTTAACTTCCTGCGGATATTATGTTATTGGCGGATCTATATATTTATGCCCTCTTTAGCCCTCTGTCTTTTGGCGGAATCTGCTCCATTCTTCTGCACCTCTCTCTGACCCTCTCCTTTCTTTTAACCAGCAAATTCATCCACCGGGGCTTCACATTAAGAAGAAGTGTTGAATTATAATCTATCCATCAAACAATGATCTCCTATTGGACACCTAACGCCTTTTTACCCTGCTCTCCCAGACTCTGTTACTAAATTTTTGAACTTCTGGGAGTTTCATGGTCCAACGTTTTAAACTGTCTCCTAAACACATTTACTTATTTTATTGCTGAAATGGGCCCCGTGGCTTAGAAAGATACGGAAGTGTTAAATTTTGAAAGATACATAATATTTGCATTTAGATTTTCAATGGCAAGTGAATTTAGTACGGGGTGTCGAGCATCTTGTTTCCAAGCACAGTTTCAGTTCACTCTAGCGATTGCCTTCTCCACGTTCATAGTGCCTGAAAAGGGATATAGGATATATGTGATTTAAGGATGAAGAGGTTGGATTATGAGGACTGATGTTAAGTTCATGACGAGTTATTAAAATAACCATAATTGGGATCTAATATAAACGTGATAATCGTCAGTACTTGGATTTATACTAGGCCCGGCTCTCTTTTCTATCCTAATGCTCTACTCAAGATATTAGTTCCCACTATTTTGAGAGACATAGAATTATTTTACGCTGGGTCGAAAAACCGCGGGGGCGTCCTAACCTCTGCGAAAATTCTTGCCTTTCGGGCGACGTCCTCCTTCGCACATCTGCAGCCATTTTGACCTCCTTAAGATGTTCTTCAATGGTCCTTCACTCTTTGGGCTGATTGATCCCTTACATATTGTACCAGGGATACCACTTTCTCCAAAAGTGCAACTGCCTTACTTTATCGCAAGAGGCGGCTAGACCTATTAACATTTATTGCGGAAGAAAAATCTTGTCTCACTGTCTGAATACCCCCAGGCTGACAGAATTTTTTTTATGATCCCAACTTTTTTTATGAAGTCTACAGAAGTTGACTGGATTTGAGAATATTCTCAGACTTGAGAACATTCTCAACTTAAGTATGTTTTTATGACGGCGGGGCCCATAGGTCTTCTCAACAAGTGCCATAATTTGTGCCCTTTGTTATTCAACACTTTGCTAGGGAGGAATCTATCGGGGTCAAGCTGACTTGTTTTATTAAGTTTGTCACTTTTACTCTCCAAGGGGAGCCACTTATGGGACAGAATTTCATCTCTAGCTTCTACAATGAAGAAGAAATCTCTTAGTCGGTGATTGCAATTTTAATTCAACATTTCGATAGTTATTGACGAATGTTTATATCTTTACGAATAATCCAGAGTAGAGGCCCCCGTGGGGGCACACTCGGGCGTCAATGAGAATAAGGGATTTCGCCCTACACCTAGCCATGGACTTCTCCCTCTGGTTCATATGAGTCCGTTCGGTACTCGACTCAAGATGGGTACATGAGACCATTTAGACTCGTGGCGCGTGTCATTTTGGGACGGCGATGAGACGGAAAAAAACGGGCCCCGTGTCGAGCAGCATAGGTGTTGGCTAAGGACAGCGATAAATTGGATTTCCCTCACCTTTAGCTCAAATGGCCACTTGAGTGCCGAGTATACCAGTGCCTATTTAGGGAATATTTTGGCTGGGACTCAGCAGAATGTTATCCCACATAACATCCCGGATTGGTGACCGTCTCCATATGAGTGGGAAATATAAATGGCTTCGTCTGTGGTGGTTTGACGTTGATACATTGAGTCACAATATCTTGATTTTTCTCAATTATAACTCAACATCAAAACACTCCGGGGTTCAATTCGGAATCATGTCGTATTCCAAATATTTTAAATTTTCCCAATACGATCGGGAGGCTTAACACAAAGATAAAATTTAATGTTGAACCGGAACGGGCCGGTATACCCTGGTTTAATCGATTTGGGGTGTTAGTGGCAATACTCACATATAGAGGGGTACTTACCACACTGGTCTGGCTCGCTGATTTGGAATTGTGACTCGTGGTGCAAAAGCTAAATTCAATTAGGAATAGTTTCGTTAAACATTCACATTTCCTCCATGGCACCTGATCCAACTGCCTTTGGTGCGGGCAAACTAACCTTTAATTTTCTTCGCCTCAAAACTTTATACGACAATTTTACGGAAACGAACTTTTTCCAGCTTTCACAGAAAATTATTTCGTGTAATCTTAGATCACTTATATTATGTAGTAGACAATACATTGGGATTATCCGAAAGTTCAATTTCAAAAATTTATTTTCATAAAATCAAAACTTTTTTGTTGCCGGAGTATGACTTTTGGAAGGGAGTGTTACTATAGTCTTCTCGTTAATCAATGTTAATTTGTATATACTAACAGAAATGATAATCTTGGTTACGAGAATCGATATAGCATAAGAGCTGTCTCTGCGTAATTGATCAGTTTTTTGAAACGAGACGGCCAAAACTTTTACTTAGTAGGATCCACAGTTTAGTTTTGTTCAACACTTTTATGATTGGGTTTCTAGGGGCTTTGGTATCGGGATTCTATTCATTACACTGTATAACAAAGTAAGTTATGTAACTTAATAAAGGGCGAGCCATTTCGTAAAAAATAAACTATTTATATTTGGATTATCACACAGAACTGGGGATGGCAATAAAAGGGCCACGAACGGGGACATTTTTCGATTAGTACATTACCACGCAATATGATATCATGAGTTCAAATGCTGTCTGAATGTTGTTTCATAGCCTTGTTCCAAGAACAAAATAAACAGGGGTGACCCGTTCGTAAAAAGTTTCTTTGGGTTTACCGTTCATTATTTTTTTATATATTTTAAGCAGCGACATTGCATGGATATAATGGAATCTACGCAAACAAGGAGATCAGGTCTAAACACAGCGACTTTCGTGAAATTTTCCGGGTTTAGTCGGCCAGCAATGTTACAACTCATATGAGCGACTCAGGATGTTAAGAATTTGCGGTGGGCATAAGGATTGTATTTATTACCCTAACCGAGAGGTCGGGCGTTGAACCGGTCACAGGTCGGGTATGCTTCTCCCTCCTCACGGCCCTGAAATCCCACCCTTTGGTGGGTAGTTAGTTATCCGGGGATCCCCGGCTTTGATTCGTCCACCTTTCACTCTAAACTTTTTCGTTGTTTTTTTTTTTGTTTTTTCTTGGCTATTAATAGGTAAGGTAACTAAGTGTTGATCCTTTCCGAAAGATTTGATTACCTGGTAGGCGTTTTTAGGTTATGGCTTTGGCCTTCCCAGCTTTATATCTTCTACCGCACAACGAAGATTGAATTATCAATAAGTTTTCGTTATCACTTGCTTTTACTTATATTTGGTATATCTTAAATGGAGTGGGATATGATTGTGTTTTATTCTTTTTTTCTCCTTATAGGATATTAATATGGAATCTAAAATGGCTCTCTCACATCATCATTTTATTTATAATCAATAATTGTGTGCTAAAATAAGAGGACTCATATAATCAATTATTAATTAATCACCTTAATTATTTTACCGTGGTTACGTCCACTCGAGAATATTATCCTGGCACTTCATATGCAGAACGTTCACCCTTATACTTTTGACCTATCTAGGACTAGAGATGTCTGAAGGCGTCTACTAGTGAGCAAAAGAAATTATCACATGGCGTTACTACCCACTTCCTCAGTCATATTGGTTACCTAGTACGTTTATCGCTAGCCTCCACTCGTCATGGCACTTATTGAAGCAGGGCAGTGGCATCTTTATTCCACGTTTATGTTACCTATGAATATTGATCCAATCGAGTCAACAATTAACGGGCGACCGAAAGGTTAATTTACTCGGTTTTTTCATCTACGAGGTTTCTTCGGAATTCTACCGAAATATGGCGTCGGCTCCATAGAGGACATTATCAAGATCGTCCTTTTGGTCGGATAAACGAATGCCAGCCCATCCTGAGATTGGGGGATGCTGTAAAGAAATTGCGGACCACCTAATTCTAAATCCCGGATCCCCAATGGCAATATAAGGGTATACTAATTTACTGAGTCTTTTGAAAACCTACTAGATATATTTAGCCTACCCGCTCTATGGTCGAGGTCGCCAAGCAGGCATAGAAGTTCTTTGAGGACTTCAGAGGTCAGGGGATAGCAGCAACTTAGCCTTGTTGAGTTCTCCACCCAAGAAGGCGATTCGCTCATATGATATTACTGCTCCTTACAAGGTTCCCAGAGTTTAATGGGCTATTTTATACTGGACGGTACCTAGCGTAGGAAGCTGCTCTAGAGAAAGACTAGTCTTAGTAACACCCTTTCGGTAGTTTTATGCTTTTATAAAATTCTGGCAAGGGTTAATCGGGTAGAGCAGGTAAAAATCAGGCGAGCGTTGGTCAATTTAGGATTAAATTGCCAGTCACATCTAGAACCTGTAATTTCAGTATAGTAGTAAAAGCGTACAATTAAGAGGGATATTGCGGTACATAAGTTTTCTTTTCCCAGTCACACAGCTACGTAGCATAGGGCTTTTAAGTTTGGACTGTTTGCTCTCCTTCTCGAACGGTTTTTCTTTTCCTAAATTTGAAGGGCCAAGGCCTCCTACGCGTTCAAAAGCTATTTTTTTGGGCAGACTACAGCTCGTACAGTTATGGTAATATTCATCAATACTTTCAGTTAATAAATAATAATTTGTATGGAAATTGTACATTTTCAACGATAGGTCGATTTTTCCGGGGTAAAAATTTTTTTGCCCATATATTATCATTTTTGATAATTTTATGCGTGTGGGAAAATCGGGTGGTTTTTAAGGTTCGCTGATTTTACGTATTTTCCATGAATGATAATGCCTTATCTAACCATACCGACTTATGGACGTGTAAAGAAATAAAATATTACCTAGGCAACCTACTTGCACTAGTCCTTTTAATTGAAGTCTATTTTGTTGGATGGACATAAACATTGACAAGGGCATGATATAGCCAACATTGGGTATTGAGTTTGCCACAGTTTGGTATAAATTTATGGTACATTACTAACGGTATATCAAAGGTGACATTGCTTTTTTGTAAAATTGGCTTCATTCAGGATGTTTTATAGCAATCAAGACATACCCCCACCTCAAGACACCCAGGTGAAACTACTAATAGTTTATCCTCATGTAGAACATAATTGTACAAATCTTACCTACATGTATAATCAAACATAAACACCTGGCATAATCATTTAAATGTTAGTTAATTTCAAAATATACATTCAGTGGTTATTATTACCGTTAAACTCATGATTTATAAAAAAGTCAATCGATTTTTGATAGCGACGTTTGGCTCAGAGCTGTATTAATCTCCGAACATACTAATATTGATTTATAGAATAGAAATTAGTTATCTGATGCGAGTGTTTTTCATTTACAATAAATATCACAATCGTACAACTTCTACGGGAGGTTCAATAGTCCGCAAACATTCGTAATAGTGTGACAGCTAAGTGGTTTAAATTAAGCACAATTAAAAAATGTAAAAACTTTTTTGGCAGTTATAATATAACCACCAAAACTACCCATATTTCAAAATTTTTGGGGTAATCTTCTAGGTTTTTGCGTAAGCGGTGTTTAAGGTTTTTCTTTTATATTGGTTATTTTATATTCTTTATCCTCTTTTTTTTATCAATTTTCAATCTTTAAGAGAATAATAGACATTTTGTATACACGGATATGGATTTGCTGCAGAGACGAAAGATAATTATATAATGAGGGTGAAAATGCTATAAAAAAATATAGGGCAGAATGAACCTTTGGAGTGCAAATTGTCGTTAAGGAGCCGGCTTTTTGTTTCTTTTTTGTACTAAGGGCATTTGTCTGGTACATGATAGGTTGACTTACTGGAGCAGATCGTGGAGCTGTCTCTTTCTAAGTGACTTGGGGCAGGTCCGATGGAGCCTCTTCGTTAAAGCTGAACGTTTCCAATCGGTTCAAGCTAGTACACTGTTGTGCGCCATGCTTCACTATAAAGTGAACATTGGGTTAGCAGTTTTTACCACAGGGAAAAGCTGAGTTTATTTTGCTTTTATCAGTTGATACTTAGTAGAGACAGTCTATGGGAGCAGTATATGGCACAAGAGGTACACTAAGGTTAAGACTTGTTTCTGGCTAAAAGTGGGAGGAGGCTTTTTTGCAAGAAGACAACAAGAAGAGGTCCTTAAAAAACGGAAAGTATAAATAGCGCATTACATATTACAGTCAACGAGCCTGTTTCTGTCGGGATCCAGTTACACCCAACTTTTACTGAATGGTGAGCGTTACCCATAGCGACGTTCGTACAGACTGCCTTAGCGATCTCCAAGCCGAAAACTGCTTAAGTTACCTTAGAAGCAGTCAAAGTTTGGAGATTACACTACTTTACGATTTGACTGTTTCTTAAAAGTTTTAGAGTGTAGCCCAAGGCGGTGGGTAAGGTTCGCATATCTTTTGTATACGCTTTTAGATTATCTAAAATGAAACATAAACTTCAAGATTTCTTGGC
This sequence comes from Ostrea lurida, assembly GCA_903981925.1. Lineage (NCBI taxonomy): Eukaryota > Metazoa > Mollusca > Bivalvia > Ostreida > Ostreidae > Ostrea > Ostrea lurida. The sequence continues at coordinate 10,157 of CAJDSM010023264.1, forward strand.
CCGAATGAAGGTCTGGGAACAATCTATTTACCTTGAACATGGGAATCTCCCTGCGTGGTTTTTTTTTAGAAAATAGTGTCCTCACCGGGTGCATTTCCCTTCGAGGCGTGGGCCTCCAGGTGAAGGCCGAACTAATGGGTAGCCGGCTCACTGACTTCATTCTTAATCCGGAGCAAGAATCTTCACGGGAACCGAGTCCCGTGTGGCATGTTGCATAGCAGGCAATTGGTGATCCTCCTTCTGCATACATTTCAGACTAAATTGTAATGTGGGCTGGTGATCGTAAGCCTCTTTCAACCATGACATCTGTTGCAGGTCTTTCACCATAACTGGTACAATTTCTGTACGTAAATACTGGATCAACCCAAAATAATCCTACTACTAGAATATTACAAGAAAAATTTCGGGTTTACGGACGGCACTTAACAAATATAGGTATGGTCACTCGATGGATAGGGTGTCTCCCGTGACCCATTTTAAAATGTAGTCTCTACAACCTATGGCGAAGCATTAAGCAATGTTCTTTAGTGTCAAGGCGGTCTTATTTAAGGCGGAATTTACAACATCTTAGATACCTATGATCCTACGAATCCTTCAGAGCCCTGGTGGGGGCAGCTTAACATATGAGTCAGGTTGTTTTTAATAAATCGAAGTAACTACATTACTTCTCTTTACGAGCAAGCTTAGAAAGAGAGAGGACAATTCGTTGGTACGCCCATAGATTGCATATAGGTCTAGAAGCGTTCATGATATTTACGCCTTTATAAACATTCAAAAATTACATCACGATGTTAGGGTTTCCTCAGTACTGAGCCCACTCCATTAAACCTGATTCATACAATTAATAATCAGAAATATCATCATCACAATGCGGCATTATATAGAAGCAAGGACACTCTATGAATTCAAAATTATGTGTGATACTCTCTGTTTATAATTCGAAGTTCGTTCCGGGATATACTCAAATTGGACATAAGTTTTTAGGAACAAAATTTTATGAAGTTAATTGATTTAAGACATCATCTATATATCATGATATAATAATGATGAAGGAACACGAGAGGAGGTTTTCCATTGTTTTCACTAGATATTTTCAAAAATCGGGTCACAAATTCTTGTGATAAATTTGACTAAAAAAATAAACTGTAGGCTATAATTCTTTTTCCTTTTAGTTCCTTTTAATATGTTTTCAAGTCTTTGCAATTAATTACTAGTACTTGTCTAACAGTTCTTTTACATAAGGCAAAATCATCCACATCTGTAGAGCATAAATTATACCTCGATGTTTTAACCAGACCTTTCATGCTCTAGTGAATATATATACGTTGGAATTTACATTGTTTAAGAGCTTCCTCAGGAGGTACACCATTAGAGAAGAAGTTAACCAAGTAACTCAGGTTAAACACAATAACAACTTTCCCAACTTTTTTTAACCTTGAAAAATAATAAACAACAGTCTCAGATGTCACCTCCACAGTCAATCGAATGAAGGCTTACACTCCCATTCACTCTCTTAACACCTGGTTCAGTGGCAGAAACCAACTTAATACTCTATATCAGAATGACAAGCTCATGGTAGGAAGATCTTTAGATGTTGGTTATTTCCATTTCCGTAACAGCAATCAAAGCATTCTGTAGCCATAATCCAATTGTTCGAGTAAAACACGCTAATAAAGTTTTACAACATTTAATGTTTGACGTAATAAGGAATGAAAATACATTGGCAATGAGTAGCCAAGCCACAAAGCAACATTTGATTTCTTTCCATGTGTGGAATTAATCAATTCCAAAGGACCTTATTCTAATTGGGTTTTCCTAAATGCTTTTAGATTGCCTGTAAACCTAATGGTTGTAGATCCGGGCTCAACCAGCGGATGGCCAATTCGTCTAGGAGTCCGGATTATCGGAAGACCACCCCAGTCCTGTACCATCTCCGGGAGGAGGCGATAAGATGCTTACCGATCACATCATTAAAGTGGTCAGTACCGTGACAACCTTAGAACAAGAAAGTTGAACAATAAGTACAAGGGTAGTATCCATGGTGCATGCTGGTGTGGGTAGCACAACAATCCGAGGCAAACCCTGTTTATATTTTTTAATAAAGCTACATTTTAAATCGCACGCCTAATCAAGTCCATAAGTTATTTACCTCGACACTACTTCTGCTGGTTGTAATATTGAGTTTACATTTGTGCAATGTTGGAAGAAACAATACCCTGTAGATTTTGACCACGCACTTCAATTTTACATCTCACAAATTTCAAAATGCCCCAGAATGAATTGAAGATTACCATTTAAGTTTAACATACAGACGTATAAAAGCTATAATGTGACAACATCGTATAAGAGGCGACACCCCGTATTTATGATTTTACTACATTCGACCGGTAAAGACATTGGAAATCCCGGCTAGCTAGTTCAAGAAATTTAAACCGAATAAAACGATCACATGAAAAATATTACTAATAAAAATAGGGAATTTTGTAAAAAAGGAAAAAAGAAAAAAATCAAAACCTCCACAGGTAAGAAAGAAAACAGGGAAGATATTAAAAAAAGTAATTGGTTTTTTAAAAGTTAAATACAAGATACGTCAAGATATTTTCCGTACAGCCTAACCAACCAGCCTTAAACGAGTCATTCAACGCTGAACAAATAAATTGGCTTGAAAGTGAAGCATTCTGTAGGCAAGATGTCAATGAATAGAGTTTTCGCGAGACTAAGACTCATCTTACCCCTTGAATTTAAAATTTGATTGCAGACATGACCCCTACTGTCTTAAAAAAGCTGTCTATATTCTTTGACCCGCTATACCAACATAGTTCACACCATATTTTAAAATGAAATAACACAATTAATTATCACAGGCATATCTTCCCAAACTATGCATTTAAGCTTTGATAAGTAAAATAATTTCTTATATTCTTAAACGCTCTGAGCATGTTTCCGCAGAGCAAGCATCCTTGCAACAGACGCTAAAGCAGATTGAAACAATGAAATTATCAGGCTCATGAAAATTCATTTACATACTCTGAGGGGTTTTCACAGAAAAAATGTGCATGTCCCATGTCTATACCGGGAATACAAATCTTTATTATAGTTATCTGAAGAAATACGTGCTTTTATAGAATGTAGCGAAGCTGATACCAACAAATGTTAATCTAAATGCACAAATAACTTAATTATTGTACCCAGTATAACAATATGTCTTCAGTAAGGTGTACCACACGAAGTAAAAACCCTCAATGAGTAATAATCCACACTATGAACAATTACTAATTACATGAATCTGAGGAGACCGTTGAAAGTTCTAAAACTTTCTGAATACATAATATACGCATGTGGTCTTACATAGTCTTGTAGTGTCTATCTAAATCGATTATCTTCATTGTTCAGATGTGTGCAGGAGTTGATGAAACGGCCCAACTCTTCTATACATTAAATGGCCAGAAAAGCTTTTGACCTTGCTCGATACCTATACAATAAAACATTTTTCTAAAATCACAAAGGTTAAAGTCCATGTGAGATAAATTGGCGAGTAAACAATGTGTAATCTAACGTAAAAAGTCAATTTTATCGATTATCGTATATACTACACTAGATCAGTTGTTTGGGAATATTTTCTATTAGGAATTTAATTTTCATTCGCTTGAATTCGGTGCAATAACTTATTTTGGGTCCTTTTATATTATCAATCTCTCGGATAATTAACTAAAGTGATAATCATAAATATATTTCAGTTTTTAATTGTCAGATCTTTGTGACATTTTTGAACACTGAACTATAATCAATGGTCCAGAGTCTTTTTTCTCTCACACATAAACCATGGCACATGTCAATTAGGTAAAAAAGGATACGAACAACCATACTTTGACAAGAATCGTAAAGCATGCCAGAAAGGGATTTTATCGCGAAAGAAAAAAAAAGAATCAGTAAACATATTTTGATACTTCGGAGTGTCCACGCCCTATACCTGAGCTGTGTCCCTCGCTGACGATCAGTTGTTGTTGAATCGAGGCTGGAATACCCTTATAGAGAAGGGTTTGTTGTCCCAGGATGTGTTGTTCGGCCCCATGCAGGTGAGTGGTTCAACAGTCATCGTATAAAAGGCAAGCATTTCGGTAAATTCTAATGGTCGTTTAAAATTTAAGTCCTTACAATTCATACCTGTCATTGAGTCAAAATCTGTCTGACGTGTTCATACAACTCACTTGTGCTACGAAGCTAAACAGCAGTTCATTATCCTGTTTGATCATGAAGAGGGGCCAAACCGTTATTCAATTCTAATATTCTAACTTACACGCCCCTTGTTCCGATATTTTCACCTACGATTGTATGCCGTTTTACCTGGTTCAAGGACTCAAATGAGGTCCTCAGTCGCGGGGGTTGTCGCACCGGTCATTTCAAACAGGAGGCAAATCAGCTTACCATCCTCCATAGGCGAGCTGTGGATATCGCGCGGAAAACCGGTCATGGTATGATCCAGAAGAGGAGGGATCCGTGTTATTGCCCCTGCACTGCGCTATAACCTTTAGGCTTTTTTTTGTATTATAAGTGGTAGGGAACTATCACAGGAGATTGGATCAGCTGAGGGAGTTTGCGTTATCTTTGGCCTAACCTTTACAATGAATAAAATAATACCTAAAGACAGTTATGGAAACTGGAGTAGAATAAATTTTATCTCAAATTAGAGTCTCAAATGAGGCATACCCATACCACATCGTTACGCACATCACCTTAGCAATATATCTGATGCATGGCAAATAGCATTCGACAGCAAACACATATAAAAATCGTTTTCAGATCTGGCTCCATGAAAGTCAAAATATTGGCATGATAAATGAATGTATGTCACTTCTATGTAGCATGCGATAACATAGAATAGTGTGCGGCATAGACGAATGAGAGTCTTTTTACAAATGGATACCTGAACATGCCAGGTACCGACAAGTATTAGTACAGACGATATTGCCCTTAATATGACCATGGGTATTGAAACTGTCTTTTATATTCCAGATGAATTGTAAATAAAACATAAATATGAGCAAGGAAGCATATGGGTCGTATTCGCTATTGAATATCCTTTGGAATTTAACTTATGTGTATAACCCTATTTGTTTGGAAATTTGTAATATTTTTATGAATAAACTAATTAATGTCACGAAATATTAAAAGCAAATTATTTTAGTTAACATAAATGAAAATTCCTCCATGGATGAGTAAGATTATATCAATGAAAAAGAAAGAATAGCAAGAGTCGTGTGTAAAAAAAAGAGCCTATCTGTGATTCTTAAATGAGGTACCCCTTAAGGTTTACTGAGTGTATGCTCTCAGTATAAGCTAGATAAGGAACACTAATGCTTGGAAATAGTCTAATTTGTTTTCATACAATGGTTAAATAATGTATGAGGAAGCTGTGACCTCTGAATATTAAGAGCATGATATTATCTATTTAATATTTGTAAGTCTGACAGCGGTAGAAGTGGATTGTGTGGTATGCAAGTCTGCTGTTTCGGTCACTTGGGATAATAATTCGCTGCTAATGGTTCAGTCCGAAAGAACCAGCACATTTGGAACATGGCAAACACTATAGCAAACGACCTCACACTATCTTGACAAACATGAGCCGATGTTCATGCGTTCTCGTCAGATGCGTCTCAAGCTTCCATAATGTATAAAATCCAAGGGTAGCAATATTCCCATTCATTACCATCTTGCATTATGGCGAGTGGTGTCTTTTCCCTAACTGAAGCTTATGATAACGATGCGGCAAGAGCTTTGGTTTTCTGCGTATTGAACTGAAAAGACTAGTTATCTTAGAAATCACCGAGACCACATAGAACACGACCTCGATAGAAGATGACCATGTACTTTTTAACAAAAAAAAAATGGTTGTGTACAGGGGGTTGAATGCGACACAATAGGTTTGCACATCTTTTAAAGGCAGCATCATTCGCATGTTCAAGCTAATTATGTTTTATTTGTATCGGGACTATTTGAGTTATGCATCTAACTTCTCTTACTCGTAAAATTCCGGGGCTTCAAAAATGTTAATTCTGACGAGAAATGTTATATGCACGATAAGCCAATTATGTTATGAAGGCTGAGTCATAGTTTATAAGAAAAAATTGTAATGAAATGGGGTGTTTGTCATGGGACTGGAAGATTACAGTTGATATGAATCCCAAGTTTTGTGGTTTTCTCAACCCTGTAGGAAGTAGTGAATCCATTGACATTTGACCATTGGGTATAATTGCAAGCGGACATCGCGTTCGACAACGCGCTAGTATGCGACCAGTAGTGCACATCGCTTACATCACACTTCCACTGGCGCCTTGGTTGTAATCACTCTAGATGATGTCCCCACGACAGCCTACCATAAGAGATAAGTTTGATCACACACCCTCTTGTTTGTATTCTAATTTGGAGCGTTTACAAAGATTGATCATCTGTTCATTATCTTTGGCATTTTCAATTGATTTGAAAATAAACTTTCAAACGGACCCCTAGAAAGTATTAAGACTGGGATGACATATGTCAGAATGGGTAAGTCCCTTTTTTTGTGCCGGGTCACGCGCCCCCTTCCAGGTTATAAATTACATGTGTATTTACATGTGGTTGTACTTTAAGCAAACCATCTTTGTTAAAATAGTAAACGCTTCTTAGGGCAGGTCTAATTGGATGTGAGCGTTTACACATTCAATGGTCACTATAACGATATTGATTGGCATGTAAATGGTTGATTTGGTGGCTGACACTATTACAAGGGAGCTTACCCATTCTGAACATATGTCATCAGTCTTAATACTTCTAGGG
>CAJDSM010023268.1:2957-14593 GCA_903981925.1 Ostrea lurida
GTAAGATATTAATGGGGGCGATGGACACGGTTTCTGAGCATAAAATAGTGTTCGAAATTTTAGATTTCCCATTTTTAATGTTATACAATGCTCTTCTTATGGTATTCTAATGGTCAGCAAATATTTGAACGCCATTTGTTGATTACAAGAGAGATACAGCACTTACAATTCTTTAACAATGTAAACAAGCTCGAGCCCTGTTTTTGCTTCACAGAAAATACCATGTTTAAAACAAAATGAGATGGGAGAATCACTAGGGAAAACTGTTTAATTGTGGTTCAGAATGCAACTTGTATATGAAAAATCTGCGTTTAAACGGAAACGTATACTAAGCATATTCAATGTAGGCTAAACAAAAAACATGGGACTCAAGGCTTTGTTTACATAGTGATGAATTGTAAGTGCTGTATCTCACTTGTACCTCAACAAATGACCGTTCAAATTTTTGCAGACCATTAGAAATAACTCAATGAGCATTAAACATTAAAAATGGAAATCTAAAATTTGAACATTTTAGCTCAGAAAGCGTTGTCCATGGTCCCTTCATATGTACATGTACTTCAAAATGCAGTAATTCGTTTATCTGCAACTACATTTTGATGCGTGGATTCGGCAACAAAATGTGTATTTCTTTGTTCTAATGATCATTATGCCCCCATGATCGAAGATCGGGGGTATATTGTTTTTGTCCTGTCTGTTCTGTCTGTCCTGTCACTGCCATTCTGTCTTAATCTTTAACCTTGGCTATAACTAGTACTAGGGCTTTGATATTTCACATGTGTGTTTCTTACCGTTGGTACGGTACAATAATTTTTGACCTCCTGATCTTCACCTTGATCTTTCACCTACTTTTCTAAAACTTTAACATTGGCCATAACTTTTGAATGGTAAGTGATACATGTAGGACTTTCATATTTCACATTCCTTATGCCAAGCCTTTTCAACTAGTACCAAACTTTTTTTGACCCCCTGGCCTTGAAATTCAACCTTCTTTTCAAAAACTAACATTGGTCTTAACTTTTGAATGGTACGTTATAAGGGTTTTTATATTTCACATGTGTATTCCTTATGACAAGCCCTTTCCACTGGCAGGTGGAATTCGGGGGCATTAGTGTTTCACAAACACATCTTGTTTTACTATAGAATTATACAATATAAATTAAAATTAAATCCTATTTCAAAGTTTCGTCATATGCATTCACCTTGAAATATATTGTCTGCGGAATAAGCATTGCATGTTTGTACTAATCTCATTTATAAGTAGTTCTACACCTGCCTGCATTGTGCCAAGACTAGAACTGAATAATTTGGACATATTTACGCCATGTGAGTTATGATGGTCATACGTAGAGTGTCCATGCACATGAGTGGGAGAAAGGTTTTCTTTATGACATAAAAACACATTTTATGATTTTACATTGTAGATATAGTTCCAACCTAAAAAGAATTAGTCCCATTTTGGTTTGCATCAAATACATTCTAATACATTGTAATTGCGTTGATTAAGATCATTCTTTACATTAAGATCAATCTGTACAGCGTGTATAAAAGACATATAAACTAATATTTGATAAATACAATGTACATATAAATCTATATGGCACTATAATTGTGCCCAGCACAGAGACAAATCCAGAAAACAGTATTGCATGTCTATGGTTTTGTGCCTAAAGATTTTGCACTTAGGAGATTAAAAGTCGACTAGGAATAATGATTCATAAAACAAACATTTAAATGATTCATGCTAGAAATGAGCAAATTTGCGTTATTTATCAAACTCATCTGCATGTGAAAAACTGCGTTCTTGTAACGAAATATAAAAGGCCCGGTTTTTTTCTTGGAAATGTTTCATCCTCTAAGAAAATTGTCGGTTTTTTTTAAAGAGATACATACGCTTTGTAAATTGCAAGAAATGGACATTATTCGATTTGTCTTTTTGAATATCGAACTGTAAATATACGTTAGAATTTCCAGAGATTCTTCTGGTGGATTAGTGGTAACACTACCTGTTGATCAAGGCAGGGGTTCGAATCCTGGAGTGACCGATTTTATTCTTATGCCTATTGAATTTTACTTTTTACAATAAAAAAAGAAATGAAAAACATACTTTCATGATAGTAAAATGTGTTTGGTAATAAAATTCGAACTATTTGAAAACACTCGGGCTTTGACATTTATGAATTCATTGTGCGAGTGATAAAACACTTTGCTCCAGTATCTTGCTGTTATTAATAATCGCTATAAGTTGTTTTGTTTTTATCCCTTATCAAATGAAACAACATCGTGTTTAAGTCATTTGGTTACTACTTGGTTATATACCATTACATTTTTGAGAGAAAACCCCCCCAACATTTTGATATACTATAATTCAATGGACAGTCATTTTGTGAACAATTTACATAAAACGGAAAATTGCAAGGAACATTCAGTCATATAAGGAAAACGTGCATATAGGAGCTGTCCATCACAAGATCAAGGAGCTGGAGCGGTTTTTCTGACGGACCTTGGGCCTGATCGAGCTCAAGGGAAAACCACTCTAGACCTGGGTTGTTGGGGGGGGGGGGGGTCCCCTGCGAATTCCTCTATTGATGATCCGTACAAAGGTTTTGTGTTATAAAATGTTGGGGAAATATCAAGGATAACGATATCATTTCCAAAACATACGTACCGTTTTTAATCTGAATAAGAGGGTCGTCTTACCTCGCATTCTATGGCGGCTTCTTTATATGTTCGTTGTGGATACACGTTAAACTTGTAGCAGTTGTTTTCAAAAGAATACCAGTTCAGCGGACAATCTGAAAATAGGATTCCATATAGCTTAAAATATCTCAATTCAATGCATAACCAATCGCTTCTCATCCCCACTCTCGTTTTGCTTTTCCGTTCGTCGCTAACACTCGGTACGAACATGCAACTTTTATATGATAACCTTGGATACATTGTAGAAACAATTGACAAGAATCAGCATTTATGAAGCAGTCTGAAACCGAAATACAAAATTTAAGATGGAAGTTCGGATTTTGGATTTGAAATTGAAACGCCTATAAATCTTTCTGTTCGCACGTTACATTTACTACTGTTTCGAAATGTTCAACGTACATATCTGGATCGCATTACTAAATCTAATGTTGTTCGGGGTTTGTTTATGTTTATTTATTTGACGGTTACGTCAGTTGATTCAAGTTTCTGCGTAATTGAATACAATGTACCACCGGTTGTATCTCGATTGGACTGCACCATTCAAACTCAAGGACAAAGAAAAAATGTAACTTGACATCTTACATGCAAGTTTTCCCTCCATTATTTGTTTATTTGCTGTGTTTTGTCGCGACAGAAAACCATTAATTTTTTTTTTTTTTTTTTTTTTTGAAGAGTGATATATTGCGGTGGTTATCAATGCGGCCACTATTTTATAAACACATATTCTTGAGTTTGACAAATCAAATGAGTGACGAAGGATAGAATAAAATCTAACATTGTAAAAGTTGTGTTTTCATGCAGTACTTCCTGGCTGTTTCGTATGTTTCTTCCACTTCGCGGATTCTAAGAAATCGTATAGTTTTCCGTCCAACTTTCCCTTATAATACCGCAATCAAGAAAGGAATTATAAGATTTATTCCTTATCATTTAATCATGCTTTTAGAAATAGTAAAATAAATAGTTCCTCTCTTCAAAAAGCTTTGATTAACAGCGTTGGAATATGAAAACAATAACACAATGACTACATTCAAAATAGCTGTGCTTTCAGGACGCCAACTCAAAGGCGCAATGGTTAAGAGATAGAAGAGGACAAACGGAAACTCAATGTATGAGACGTGTTGCAGGAATGGTGGAAAGCCACTCGCAGGTTTTCTTCGATGCAGAAAAAAAAAACCCGTTGTAATTTCATCCAGACTATAAATATTACATGTTTTGGACATCAATGGGAGTGGTGCACAAACGAGGGGGGGGGGGTGTTGTAGAATATCAGCAGTTGTCACACTTACCCTATCGATTTTAAAGTAAAGTTGATAGTTAAAGAAAAAAATGATCCAGTGCATTGTTGTCCAAATACCTAAACTGAACACTAATACTAAACTGTATACACTTGATTCAGGAAATACGGCATATTTTTAAGAACATATTTACATGATAAAGGACTTGAGTTAAGAGACCGGTTCATTCTATACGGGACCCTTTTTGAACATCAATTTTTCAGCAGTGCATTCCTTGTTTATTCTGTTTCAGGATGTCAAATTCAACCACCATTCTACTGAATTATCAAAATCTCAAATATCTTTCGAACGCTCATTTTGATTCACTGCGAGATTACAACAGCATTTTTCAATATCTCAAAGAATGCTTGCAAATGAAGCCAAGACCTTTAAATTTATGACTTTATATAAGTTCACTTTGAACTATCTAGAATAAAACTATGACATGACCATGTACATCTGGGGAAAATTTTCATCTAATTATGTCAGAAATTAAGAGTTATAAAGTTGACGAACAGACTGAAATAAAAATAGCGTCTAAAAATATATTTTTACAAGTCCCTGGATCATCAATCTCCGTGTCATAAAGAATCTATATTATCGGTATTCAATGTATACAAGATCTGTTTTCATATCTAATCAAACAGAATGGGAATTTTTGTAATCATGGTGTCATTTTGAAGAGTTTAATTGCATAGTAGGAATTTACAAAACTTTGATTACTCAGTCTCTCACAATGCATGGCTTTTAAAAAGAATGCGGTACCTCAGTGGTTAAAGCGTTAGCTTTGAACCCGAACCCGGCTAAGAAAAATACGAGAAAATATCACCTATGTTACCGGACAAATGAACCAAAAAAAAAAAAAAAAAAAGATAAGATTTTTCCTTATTTTTACCAAGGGTAGATAAACTCTTCCAAACAGTCCCAGTGCAAAATCATGTCTTTTTATTATTACCATGTTATGTATTTGATCTAACTTCACTTTTATCAGTTTAAGCAGTAAAGATTTTATTTTGATTCAGAATGTTCTATTCTCCTGTCGTTATACATTGAAATGGAACATGACACGTTTGGGACTAGATTCATATTGCATTTTTAAGACCAAGTTATTTCTAATGGTCAGCCAAAAAATTGAATGTCAGTGGGTGAGTTACAAGTATAGATACAGCGTCCAGCAATTCCTTGCTATGTAAACAATGGACTCGTGCTTGCTTTTTTATAAAAAGATTGCTTCACAGAAAACCATGTTAAAGACAAAATGAGATGTGAGAAATCATTGAAAACTATTTAATAGTGTTCAGAATGGAACTTGCTAATTTGATTTAAAAAAAAAAGAGGCCTTGTAACGGAACGATAATTACTAAGCATATCAGTATAGGTAGAACAAAGAGATGGTTCGAGCTTGTTTACGATAGCGAAGAATTGTAAGTGCTGTATCTCACTTGAAACTCAAACAAATAGACGTCAAAATTTTTGCATGACCAATGAAATATGCAAATGACATTGTAAAACATTAAAATTGGAAATCTAAATTTGAACATTTAGTTCAAAACGTTACGCAATAGCAAAAAACCATTAATGCGCATGGCGTCATCGTACTAACTGAAGAGTTGGGATTAGCTGTGGATTGCCACATGGGCAGAAAACAGCGCCACGAGCAGGAGAGGCCGAGAAAATTCCAATCATGGTGGCATTCTCTGTATAGATCTATGTTTTATCCAGGATGTGTAAATACCCAACAAACACATTCCATACGTGTTTTACGGCATCATTATTTTCTTATAATGTGTTTTTTATGCCCCTTCCATTCTCTCTAACAAGAATTTGCCTAACAAGTGAAACTTACGCACAACTTGAAGGGACTGGGAGCATACAATGTGCGTAAATCTTGCGAAAGGCAATAAAGAACTTGTCGGTGAGCCCATTTAAAATTTTCAACACACAATATAAAGAATTATATACATGCCATATGCAGGACGCTCCATTTATAGGTGAAAAGCATTAAATTAATGCACAAAAATGATGAGGCCACGACAAATCTATCTAAATTATACATGGTCTGAATGCTAGCAGTGTAACTAATCATTCATGTGGTCAAACCTTGACACAATAAATATTTAAAGTAAAGTTTCCAAAATCTTAAACTCTAAAAAAAATCATATCAAGTCATGAATATGACTGTCAATCACCCCTCCCCCCCCTTTTATTTTTTTTTTTTTTATTAAAACAAAGGACAGATGGCTAAAAATAAACTTTAAAAAATCATATCAAGTCATTGAATATGATGTCCAATCCACCCCCTCCCTTTTTTTTTTTATTAAACAAGACAGATGGTAAAAATGCCAAGTATTTATATCTAAAAAAGTCATAGATTTAGGGCGTTTCATGTTAAATTTTTAAAGGTAAATTGTCTAAAATAAATGTAACTTTCCGTTCCATTGCTAACTTTGGTTTTCCGGTAACAATACAAACATATCCATACATAAGGTTTAGGATGTATAATCTTTTATTTTATTTCAATAATAGTCCTTTACCACGGATGACGCGGGTCGCGATGTGCTTTTGCGTGTTTCGGGAGAGATTATATATGGGACGCCAGATTAAATGATATAGTAAATTCATAGATAAGATTACAAGTTAAATGTTGGAGAATAACCGATGAGTATTTTCATTGACTTTATCGGAGTCTCTCTCGTAATTGACGAATGTATTAGAAAATGTTTACTAGAGAAATACACGATTTTGCTTCTCCAGATCGTGTTCTTTTAATCCCAAGAATTATTGTCTCTCATGTAGTACGTGAAAGACTTCCATTCTCTGGAGGCGAAAGAACTGATATGCCCTAATATAAGGCGTTCAGTATTACCCCTGACACTGAATTCTCGGTTGTCAGCAAGTTTAAAAAATGATAACACAACTGGCCTTCGTATTTCATACGTAATTCAGAATTGAAATGAATTTTTGATTAATGAAAAAATTATTGTGATAACATTAAGCGATCCAGCTCAACAGAGTTGCTGCTGAATGGGGACTCGTGTCAGGAAAACACTGAAACAATGGCCATCTAATACCGTGTAGTGGGTAGTACTAACAGTTTTGTACACCCACCCCTTATGTATTCTTGATACATGGCGGAAGCTTTCATTAGCAAACGCAATGATTGTGAATCTCAAACAAATAAATAGTGTTTAAATTTATTATTGTCCGATATTATTATTTCTAAACAAGTGTTGAAGAAATACAATGGCTAGTGTTTATCACGTTTAAAATTTCTTTTTAAAGATCCACAATATTTAGACCTTGTTACATAATTTGCTATAGTGTTGTCTACATCGTTTTAACATTCAATATACATGTGATATTCAAATAATTTCAAATAAAGTTACACTTACCTCAATTCTGAAACTGCTGTCGTTACAGTACTGCGCCTGGATTATACCACACCGCGCTCTGGATATATACCACCACCGCCCCGGTGTTCTCGTGTGTACGACTATTAAAAGACCCAAGACGAGCATCGGTGTCCCGCGTGTCCGATTTTAATTAAAGTTAAGACGAGTATACTGTGCTTAAAATAATTCCAGGAATTATGAATAACTCTCAACGCGGGTAAATGACATGTATATATTTCAATTTGATGTTACATGTAGATTTTGGACGGTATCTGTATAAGAGGGTCAGTTGATACGACGCTATCTTTGCGATAAACTTGGACACACAAATACCTGACCTGTTGTTTGTTTACAAGTGGATTTTATTCCATAGATTCAATGGATGCGTTGTTACTCTGCGATCAATTACAAAGCTAGATGCTATCTGAGTATCATATAATAACACCCAGTAATACCCGCGCGCAAGCACTTTTGTAACTTGCCAAGAAGCTACAATAGTTACCTTGCAACATGCCTTATACCCAACATATTCTTGCTGCATATGTCAAGATGCATAAAGTATTCTGTTGGACAATTGCAAGTGCCCTGGATTCATCCCAAACTCTATTTCCTAATTTACAGCAGAGGTCCTGACCCCTAAACCATATATATTCGAGGTAACAGCAATATACCCGAACTTTCTTTCGTTAGAAAGTTCGGGTACAGTTAAAACGTGCCATATATTTCCTTGAAATTGTTCCATAATTATGTCTTGCATAATGCGAGCTGAATGCGTTAATTTCCACTTGGCCTACATGTAATCTAAAAGTCTTATCGAATTCACTCGAAAAACAGATAACTAGGCCACGGCAGCATGGTGACCGAGCGGGACCACAATCAACAGATGGCGCTTTTTTATAAAACGAAAATACACCATACACTACCCGACATTCTATGAATTTGTGAAAGTCCATCAACGGATGAACTGCAGTAAGGGGTAAAATGGGAATCGATTTGTCGGATTTGCAATTCCCGGAACTTATTTCTCCTATTTATAGAATTAAAGAGGAATAACATACCATAAAAAAATTGTACGGGTGAAATACATTTGTATGTATAATGTTTTAAAATTGAAAATTAAACTTTAAAATTTACTTCATTTTCTTTTTTAAAATATAGTTTTAGAAGAAAGTACTCGGAAAAAACCAAATCCCTGCTGGACCCGACCACACGATCTACAGGCCTGCAATTGATATGATGACCGACTGAGCTAACAAGTTGTTGTTGCAGGGATTTAGTTTAAAGGCAGCATTTCGTAAATTTTATGGTCGTTATAACAATTTAGTTTACCAGTATGACGTACCTACCATTGAGTCAAATGCTGTCTGGTGTGTTTCATAGCCATTGTTAAGCCGTTTTCCACACACTGATTTGACTACGGATTGTTCCGTTCACCTGATCAAGACTATGGGCTCACGGCGGGTGTGACCGGTCAACAGGGGATGTTTACTCCTCCCAGGCACCTGATCCCACCTCTGGTGTGCCCAGTGGTCCGTGTTTGCCCAACTCTTGTTTTTGTAATATATTTGGGACTTACGAGATTGATCACTGTTCGTTATATTTGCCTTTACATTTAAAAGGAAGATGCATGTACAAATATTGCTGATATTCTTAAATTGATTATCATTTGCATAACATACACCCACTATCTACATGTTGTCCATTAACATTTGAACATATCGCTTTTCTCCGTAAATGCGTATAGTTTTTTTCATCAAGTTGGTATAGAACATCTTCGGGGTAAGAGGCTACATTTAATGGTCTCTACACCCCTGGGGACAGAGGGAATGGACCAAAACCTTTTAAAAAATGACACAATCTGGTTGACCTTTGCGACAGCTGTCAAATATGTATTGTTTATGACGAGCATGGGTCCCTCTACCAAAATTGTGAAATACATGACCCCCTGATTCGAGGGTCAGGTACCCAAATGGGTGGATTTGGGGGGTGGGGGTGAAAAATAGTAATCTTCTTCATTACGCTTTTGTGTTGTGAAGAAATGCTCTTCTACATTTGTTAATGAATTGCATCTGCTGCAGGAATTGTGATTGTCATCCGTCGTTTAGGGTGGGTCCAATGGGTAAATAGTGAATAGCATATACTATGAATTGTTTCTTGGTTTTTGTTTGGTTTTCGTAATTTGTTGCTTTGTGCAGAAAAGCACATTCGTGGTTATAAAGAGACATAGAAAGCTTCCATGTCGGACTGCTGAGGCGGTAATATTCGGCACTTATCTACTTTCACATTAAAATAATTAAAGGAGTATCTTCTTCGGTTGTGTTGCAATTGCATCCTGCCTCCCGGAATTGTGAAGTCTTCTTTCGCGGGTGGGTCCAAATAGGTAAATACTAAATAGTGAAGGATGCTTTTTGCAGAAAGAGCACATCATAGGTTATAAAACGCACATCAAGGTTCCATGTCGAGCTGTGAGCGGTCATAATTCGTGCAATTTATTCCTCCATTTCCACCGTATCAGATTTCCTCCGTAAAGATTTAAAGGCTTCTACATCGACCAACACCTTAACTCGAAATCTTATTACAGTAACAATTCGAAATTGCCTGGGTTTTTTTTAATGTGACCCTTTAACGAGAATCTTTTCATTTTGACGAGTTAATTTTCAATCTCAATATCGTCCACTTTTCATCCATATCAAATTTCTCTGGCTTGTTATTCTTGTAAAACACAGCTACACTTATTCACCGTACGAAAGGACGCCGCTGACTTTGTCAAGTTTAATTACTTCTGCTCAATCCTAAATTTTGCTATGATAAAACAAGAAATACCAGTCAATCCAATACATATGGTATTCTTCGATGAATAAACGTGGGATACATGTATATATCCAGGACTACATTTAAGCTCGTATTAGCTACCGTGGATTGGTATATCCGGTTCCATATTGACAGTTCTATGTAGGGATCAGGTAAAATGAAAATAAAGACTTTCTCGTTAAAAATGATCAGAGAAGTCGAATATTGACATCATGGCCTGCGATCACCTCTAGGGCAAAGAGTACTACATAAAATGTTTTATATATCGAAATGTATAGTTTACATACAGATTCTGGTAGATCTCTCACATTTTCCTTGTAGCCACATTTATTCTAGCGTTCTGGCTTAAAGCTGTATCTAATTATATGTTTATTTTGAACTTAAGTCATGAAATTTAATACAAGAGGCCTATATGGGCCTTAACAGTCACCCGAGTAAGCACATCGTTTACTCTTAAATCATTGTGTTACCTGAGTTTGTTTCTTTTTATGCATCTCCATTTTCATACTTTGTATTGAATAATAGATACATTGATATATATGCAATTGAGAATTCTTTTGTAGATGAGTAAATACAGCACCTGTCCTAATTTGAGTTCCAAAAGCGCAAATGAATTTTTGAGCTCTCAAAGAGGACTCACAGCTCGTTACAGGCAATCTGCAAACACAATATAAAAAATTGGGTGATTTCAAAAATAATGACACTCAGCATTCTTTTTCTCTGAACAAAAAATTATGGTAGAAATGATAAAATTTCCTTTTCTATTATGTGTATATAACAATGAGTGCTATATCTTCACCACATTTCATGAGGATATCTTATTAGGTTCAAAAGTTATGTCCAAAAACATGCCAAAAATGTCCCAAGTGCAACGCTTTTTTGTGACTTTTTTTTAACCCATTTTTTCTAAACTATGCCAAAAAGAATACAATAATATAGATCAATCTTAGACTTTCTTGATATCAATTTAATGTCTAATTGAGTTTCAAATTCCCATGGATATATGGTACATTGATGTCATGTGAAGGTCACAGTCGAAGCAGAGAAAAAAGTCGTACCATGTCCCAAGTGCAACAGGAAAAATGGAACATCTTGAGAAACTGATCATTCATTGTTCAAAATTTTGAATTCATATGTGCAAACAAATGCTTAATGAATGAAAAAAAAAATCATGGTTTATAGCTTGTATATTGCAAAACAAATTCATGAAAATCCACAAACTGTACCCACCCACCTTTGTCCCAAGTGCAACATTTGATGTTTAACAACTCACCTTTTCATTTTAAACGTTTGCTATCTTTTTCAAATGACACAGACCCAAGGAACTTTTTCCTAAAATATTGAAGTTGGCAGAGACAGCATTTTTGATCTGAGCCAATATGTATGCTGTCCGGAACACCCTTTTTAAAGGATCATTTATTAAGCTTTAAAAATTAAGATAAAATTACTACCAGATATT
>CAJDSM010023272.1:22775-33521 GCA_903981925.1 Ostrea lurida
ATCAAAAACAATTGGGCAAGCAACTGCAGGTTTGAACTAGCTGAAAAAATACCAACATGGCTCTATCGATGTTTAGAGGATTATAATCTAGGTTTACTTACCGATTGTCTTCAACGGCAACATCGGATTGCGTCCAGAAATTTCGGCAGTTGTCGCAACAGTGTATGGAAAACTTGTTGATAATGAAATGTTTTAGAATATGAGGCAATGTGCAAGGTAATTTGAAAAGATGTTTTACTTTATATCGCATGAATAAGGAGGAAACCACAAGGAAGGCGACAAAGCTATTGGAATGACCTGAGCCGTTACAATTCACCCTTGCACGTTTATCTGCTCATAGGAAGATATATACACAAATCAAATTACAATCCTACACCGTATTCAGGTCAAATGTTTCGGATACGAGATCTTAAATGCCAGGAGCGAATTTGAAGGAACCGAATTTCAATACTTGATACTATGCGGGAGAAAGAAAGCAAATCATGTCTTTTGTCTCTGTCAGAAGTAAACTAAAAAGGCCAAAATTGCTTCCCTAAATCGAAGAAATAGAGTGTGTGTAGCGTTGGTCCAGAGCAAAAACTATGGCGTCTATGTCATTGGATTTTGAAATTATACGGAGGTTTTCATCATCGACAAGTTATGGGTAGAAGCTATATGAAAATGATGGAGAGAGATGGATCACATTGGAAAGGGGCTGCCTGTACTGGTGAAATCACTAAATAACTCGCATACGAAGCCGTACGCCATGAGATTTTCAGAAAGCCGCGAGGAGGATGTTTCCCTTTCCTGTATGTACGGACACGAAATTGTGGCCCATTCGTGCAGTCTCTATTGTCATCACAAGAGATTCCTCATCATGAGGAAATAGTATGCAAAAGCCTTGGCTCAAAATCGTTTGTTGGAACGTAACCACTGGTAAAAAATTCGTGGTCAAATTTCCCCGAAGATTGCATGTCGTGATGTTCAAGTGGAAAAACTTGCCCTTGTGGGACATAAATTTAACTTGAACCTGTCACACAACATCCTGATTACAATCAAATGCCAAAGAACGGTTTGAAGACTTCTTGGCTGCAACTTGCTGTTCATGGCTTGTTTGAAATCCGTCGCTCTATTTATTTTGTAAATTGTAGTTGAAAGAAGAAATTGAATTGTGGTCATAAAAAGCTACCTTCAACTGTATTTGACAACAATCAAAAGGGTTGAAAGACTGCCTACTTCGATGTTGCTTAAACCCGCTATTTGAGCGTAGAAAGAGATTGAATGTGCATTACACCACAATTGATCCAAGAGAACTGAAATCGCGCCACTGCAGTGGCTTTTAAATCCCGTATGGTGAAATGTCTTGGACTGAGGTGGGCAAAGGAGCTCCTGAATGTATTTAGAACACAAAGAGTGTACAAAGATAAGAATGAGCAGAATGTTACGAGATTAAGGTTAGTCGTGAAAATTGTATGTTGCGCAGTCATGAAAAAGAATGGAGTGCCAATGCTTGATGTGAAATATTACAATGTTACGGAAAAGGTGATCAAAAAAGCTTCGATGCTGTCCCATGAATGGTGAATTACAATGCCACGCAAGAGTTACTTTTCCGTTACTTGTAAGGAAAGATGTCACGGAGAAAAGAAATTTACCGCACAAATACAATACGGAACTGCGGACTTACCGTTCTTTAACACATCCATGCTGTAGTTGTGAGAACATTTTTCAACAACCAAAAATGTTACGTAAGATGCATGATTTAACTTTCTAAGACGACAATCCATGAAAGAACCTTATCAAACAAGAATTGGCTGTGCGGCTCGCACCATTCGACAATCTGCTGTCATAAACGGGATTGATAAAATTCAATGTCAAATCGAATGTATATCGAATTTCACGATGTCATCATGAAAATATATATCAGTTCAATGCACTTGAATTGGGTTCAAAATGTCGTTCTAGGTGTGGAATACTTGTGCGAATTGAGAAACACAAAATGCCAGCACAGAATGCACCATTTTCAAATCTGTGCACCGTTGCAAGTAACGGTGAAAGGCAAAAGGAATGTGTCATATGTGGTCCTGTGGAGTGCTATAGAAGGACGTAACAGATTGATTGTGAAGAGCCTGTAAAAGCGTAAGCTGCAGTGCGGGCATAACCAAAATTCTTGCTTGCAAGTTGATAGTCGACAAGACATATTCAATGCGAATACTAACGTTGTTAAAAATCTAAATGTCAGCACATACTCTTACTTTACCGTGTCACAGGATCCCGATGATCCAAGTATTCAATATGTTCAGAAAAATTAAGAAAGCAAACCATCCTGTGGACACGAAATTCTGACCCCGTGCTATAAAGATCGAATCAGAAACGTGGCATGGAAATGTTTCGTTGCTCGGCCTGCGGCTGTTGGACATGATACAGAAATAAAGTGCTACTTGAAAAAACAGGGTACACCGCTGACTCTCTAGAGCTCGTTTTCGTTCTATCAAAGACTCCATCTGCAAAACTCCGTGACGTAAAGTTGGCATGCGGAACATTATCGTAAAGACACCCCTGTTGTAATCAAGAAACGAAAAACTACAAATGCAAGAACCATTAATCAGTCCTTTCATGTGGCCACTTATGCAAGGTTCCTGTTCAGAATGTAAGAATATACCTCCAGCATAGAGCAGTGTAAAAGGACTGTTGATAAATTTCTCACTTTGTGGTCATCGGTGGCAAAAGTACATCTTGTGGAGAAATGTGACCCATGTCCTGATTCATGCAGTTTTATGTTTCATGTCTACATGTACTCACCCCATGCAAACACGTCCTGCGAAGATGTGACAAAACCATGCGATGGAAGTGTAATTCATTACGAATGCACGAAACAGTGTTGTCAAGGTGTGTGATCGCCCGAAATGCAATGGAAAGGTCGGCCGAAGCAAATTGACATGTGGTATCAGTGCGTTGGATTCTGTGGAGACCCCTGTCCAAAATTTGCAAAGAAAATGCAACCAAATAACAAGATATAATGAGAAATTTCAAAAGTGAAAAATGATCTCTTCGTTCGAAGCTCCAAGATTGTGAGCATGTCTTTTGATTCAAAAATCCATTATGAGTACTGGGAGAGTGTCCACTGATGTATTTTTCAAGTAAAGCCTATGTCCACAAATGTTCTAGGAGGGAATTATCAAATGGCCCCACGATACCAACGTTGAGCTCAAGAATCAAAATACTTTCTTAACAAGATTCGAACGCACCATTGATTCCGTTCAAAGAGGTTAAACGTTTGTATTCCCTCTTCGAGTCAGTGATTTGAAAATTTTGAGCTTTTAACAAAGGTTTCGGGACATTATAGCTGCAAATGAACAGTCTTTGCAACACGTTAATGATCATTTACTGACATCAGGCAAAACGTATGTTGCATTCTTGAGAGCATCTGATTCATGCAGAGGAATCAAGGAAACCAAATGGTTCAAGTTTATTTTGCGAAAATGAGGTATATCTGCGTTGTGGAAATTATTCAATTGTGATGCAGTGTAACATTTTTTCGGGAGAAATGGATCACAGCAATATTTAGGAAATTCCAGAGGCGGAAGATTCCAGTAATTGCATGATGATGCTCGGAGGACGATTACTCACAGTACAAGCACTCCATAGCCAACGTCATTCTGACAAGCAAGGACCCTTCTTGATCGAAACAAGGAAGAACCCTTCATGTCAAGTCTAGAATGAAGAATATGCAAAAATTCAAACATGAATTAGACATCTTGCAAATGCACTTTATTAATATGAAGATGGTGATGACAACTGGACGAAGAAATCGAAGGGAGACTAAAGTCATTTCATGCCTTTTCTCAAAGAATATAGGAAAAGCATGGATAACTTAAAGCCGACAAGTTTCCTAGGCTGATTGCTGCAGTTGATATTCATGCAAAACTGAAAATGGTTGTGAACTGGTAAGTTTACTGATTAATTTACTTGGTATCAATATTGATTTTGTAAATAATGAGGAAATAATGATTTACGTTAAGAATACAAGAAAATTTTGACACAAAGATGTTATTTTATCACAAAGATGTGAATTACAGTACAGCCTTTAATATTTCGTGGATGTCAAAGTACGTAATATATGTTCACGGTATCAAATAGTTGTAATCTAATGGTAGTATGGTTGTAAAACTCTTTTTATCTCAGGTCATCCTTCAGTTTCTGTAAACGGAAATTGGCGCTTTGCATTTCCTGCTATGATTGGATAAAATTCCATTTGACAAACGTTCGATTTCCAAAACAAAGGGGGATAAGCCTCGTTATGATACTAACAGAGCACAAGGCGCGCGACAAAAACCCAGAAACCAGGACGAGGAATTGGGCAAGTGTCTAATAAACCCAAAGACGTAGCTACAGTAAGGGGAGGGAAACAAAAGCAGAAAGGGGCTCCTTTGGAGACGACAGAGAATCAACACAGGGTGGTTACTTACATAAGAAGACTCACGGTGATGGGGAACGTGAAAATGATGTGTCCAAAATCGTTGAGTCAAATGTCTTCAATCAGACTCAGATAACTTTCGAAATGTTTTCAGGAAGTATACACAGAGCCGAAAAGAGACTGCTAACATCAAATCAGTTTTTGGAGATGTGTCGAGAAAATGCTTTAATCAGCATTTCAGGAAAATAATTTAAGAAATAACCAAATGGAATGCATATCCATTAGAAGGACGGGATAAGTGCAAACCAATCTATCTACTGGCCTCACTAAGATAACACAAACTTTGAACGCGAATACCGAACCGGAACATCACGAAGAAAAAAAAGATCAGAAAAAAGAAGATATGAACAGGAATATCCGAGAAAAATGGGATAGGAAAGAGGGTATGAACAGATGCCGAGAGGTAAGTGGATCAGAAACTCGAGGAAAGGGAGGAAGATATAACCAGGACGCCTCGAGGAAGGCGGAAGAGGATATAACAAGGGGCCTTCGGGAGGGGAAGAGGGATATGATCAGGGGCACAAGACGGGAAAGGAGGAATCTCTCTCAACCAATCGCCAATCAAAATCAGATGTTCGCAGTTTGAATTTAACGTTGCAATAATGTGTGCTTCCAACACTTCCGCTGCTTCCTCAACAATGATTACTCGCGGTCCAACTTCTCTCAATACATCTTGGTATCTTGCTGCTCCTGAAGTTGTCATAGCAATAATAGCCGAGTGTAATAAAATTTCACGATCAATCTTTTGTTTTTCACGTGAATAATTTTCTTGAACTTCATTGTATCTCGTTTCCTTCTCTCTGAGTATATCTTTGGCTCTATGCTGCATCTTATAAATAAAGTATCTATACATTCTCCACCTCTGATTAACCGGTATTTTCCACGGTTTTTTAATTGTTCTTCTAGCCTCATCAGCATCCATCATATCATCACTAAGAATCTTCAATTTTGCTTCCCTTGTGCGATCTTTCAATAGCTTTTCAAATGTTTTGTCAAATTCACCATTTTCCAAAACTGATTTTGCTATCAAATCCATGCTTACTCCAATTTCTTCAAATGTGAATTCAAATTCAAAGTTATCGTCTTCAACATGCCTTTCAGCGTTGATTAGTGCAGCTTCTGTTTCGATTATAATTTTTTCTATCTCTTCTTCCTCTCCTGCTTCTGCACCATTCTTTTCTTCTTCTGCAACTTCATATTTTTCGTAATCTTTAAATGCAACCTGGCGCATCGAATCTACGTCGATTCTCAACCACTTAAGCATGTTGAATTTACGACTGTTTTCTAAAAGGTCGTTAACCTCTGTGACCCAAGGACTTAAAATTTCCTCCCCAAATACATTCTGAATAGATTTTGTCAACATCCATTTAATTTCAGATATCTCTTTAGATATTTCCTTTAGCTGATCTAGATATCTCCTGTGATTGATTTTTTCATAAAGTGATTCTCGTCTTTTGTTCTTTAATGAAAATTTTTCAATTTTGGGATTTGAACATCTTGACCCAACACGAACAAGTTTTGATCCCCACTCATCTTCAGACGCTGGATCTAAAAAGTTTAGGATGCCTTCCATGAACTGGTCTAATGCATGATTTGTATAACAAACTATCAACATAGCACAAGAGGTCTCATTAGTGATGGGTGGGGGTGTGCGTCTTCCAAAACCACCCCTGAATTGAAACAAGTCATAAACTTGTTCTTCATTCATCCAATGTCTTTTGTTATGCAACAACGCTTTTGCTATTTCCAAACCCACATGCGTCTTTCCTGTACCAGGAGGACCTTGTATAACAGCAAACTCCCTTGTTAGAGCATGTTTCAGTGCTAGAAACTGTGAATTATCAAGATGAAGTTCTTCTGCGGATGGCCACTCGTCTGATAGTAACCTACATGTAATTTCAGTATCCCTGTGTTGAGATTCCTTAAATATAACATCTTTATTGACAATAGGTCCTAGGTCGTATTCTGATTTCTTTATTTTCCTCGACATATAGTGGAAGTTTTCATAATCCTTCTTACCCTCCAGTATTGTATCGCTTAAATGGTAATCATCTTCCTTCATGTTCTGCAAAGAAGATAAAACATGTCTATACGATTCAAAATATGCTGAACTTTCCACCATTGTCATTTGTAAACCCATAGGAATCCTGTCTGACCTCTTTTCTTTCTGCATCTTACTTTTAAGGTACAATCTTTTGTCATAATCAGCGCTCTCGATCACAGCGAAATATAGTGTGTCAAAGTCATCGGGCGAAAGGCACAGCAGTGAGCCATACAACAACCGTCTGCTTCTTTCCCATCTTATGCGACTAACATGTTGAGGATCTAATCTGATTACATACAAAGGGCCATTTACAGATGTTTCTTTAGACACAATATCTACATTTTTGTATAGTTTGGCATCCTGCAATTTCCGTACTTCCCTGTGTGCATGAATGGTCTTTGCCTGGATGTATTCAAATATGCCACTTCTCAACTGTGCAATGCAGTCCTCCCTCAGTAATCTGAACTGGACATCTAAATAATGGTCCAAGTTGTCGTAGGACCCATCCGTCAAATTCTTTCTCAGGAAAGGTTCATAGAAAATGTCATCTCTGGTTGGAAGAATGGGTATCTCGCGAAAATCGTTCGGCGGCTTCCTTCGATCTTGTTTTTCTTTTCTTTTTTCTATTTGATGTTTCATTAAGTTTTGAGATATGCTTTTTTGGATAACCTCAGCATCAGTTTGTATGGCCAATAGAGAGTTATTCAATGTTTCATCACTGCTTGCTGATACAAGTCTCGGAATTATGGAAGCCAAATAGGTACACAATCCCATGGATCCCAAAGCAGAAGTTGGAATTTTGCTACACAATTGTTGTAGAAATTGAGTGATATTTTTAAACATTTCTAACCATTCTTCATTGACTTCCGATGACCTTGTTTCAATTCTACTCAACAGCCCAATTATTTGTGAGAAATACTTGTCACTTGCAACCTCTGAAAGAATTTTGTTGATATGAATTTGTAATGAAGGTTCATCGTAAGTGACAATTTTTGTAAAAACTTTCAGAAATAATAAAGATCTTTCTGTTCCGTTAAAATCCAAACTTGTCTCTCGAAATCGCCTCCCCGACCAACTGGGATTTTTTAAGATATCATGAACTGACAGACTTTCAAAATCCTCGAGTTCTGAATAAGAGTAAGATTTGATCCCCTCTCTCGAAGACATTGTTGTAGATTTCTGTGAAGAAAAATATACACAACGTATAATGCAAGGACAAGCGACTCTCCTGCGCACAATGTCATAACAGCAAACCATTCAATTGCAAATAAAAAATAAAAATAAGTTATTGATAGCACTGTTAACATATTTCAACATCTTCAAAAATCGTTAATAAAAACAGTTGCTGAGCATTGAATTACCAGATTCTTGATGGATGTATTTCTCTTTGCTGAACCTGAAAACGTTTTGAAGAATATCAAAGTATGCATTATAATTGATGGAAAGTGGTCAATAAATCAGACGCCCAACATGTAATGGATACTCACCATAATCAGGGATAGGTTTTGTGAAGAAAACATTCTCGTAATATCGTCTTCTCTTTTAACTTTTTCCTGTTTAAAGTAAAAGAAAATTGATAAGATTTAGCATGGTTGATATTGACAAATCAAGATTTTGTGTCAAGGGAACAGTCGTTCTAAACCAGAAGATATATAATCAATTGTAGAATATTAACGACCTCATTTACATGTACCCCTTCAATTCTTACACACACACACACACATTATTTAAATAATATGTATAGTATTGTGGAATATTGACAATGAATAACAAACTTGTAAATGAAACCATGGTTTATCTGATAGCAATGTGCCACTGGAATTGTTTGCTACGGTATTTAGTTAGATACTTTACTGGCTAGGTTGGGATCCACAGTGTTCTTCTATTCTTTATTTGGGGATTGGCATAACCGGAATTCTCGGCTAAACTACTGTGATATAGATATGTCCTTTGAATTTACTCTAGATTTTACTCAAATCAGATGTATTTGTTAGGGTATATTGTTTTTTGCTTGTTTGAGTATTGTCTAGATTTTTTGTAGGGGACTTGTTGAGTTCTAGTCTATGATTAGATTATGTTCATATATTGTATGTTTTTTATTTATGTTGGAGTTTTTGGTTTTGTTTTTATTGGATTTATGGTATAGATATGTGTGTTACAATATGAAACAAGAGGACCATGGGCCAGATTGCTCACCAGTGGCATTGACCCTTCCGCTGTTCAGCAGTTGTGACTTTTTTTAGAGTAAAAATTATCAATCTTTAATCCCATGAAAATGTTCACTCACAATGTATCCCCAACAAGTATACACAAGATAGGTTCACATTTACCTCCAGCGGCCATGATTTTAACAAACTTGAATTTGCACCGTGTCAGGAAGCTTTCGTGTACTAACAACTTTTCATTCCCAATGATTCTTAAAAAGATTTTTCAATGATGCCACCCTATTTATGCCTTTTCGTGATTAAAAGTTGTGTAAAAATTCAATATTTTGGCCAATAATTTAAAAAAATCTAACCCCCCCCCTTTTTTTTTTTTACTTCCATTTAATATCTTAAGACAAGACTTTGACATTACGTGAAATTTTAAAAATTGACAGTCCCAATAATCAAATTGAATTTTTACACAAATTTTCAAGTAAACTAATTTCGACTTTTTAACGAATCGGTGTTGTTTGGGAAAATACATACACCAATTTAATTAATTACATGCTCTCTTTAAACTTTGAAAATCGATAATATAAGTTTTTCCGTACATCAAGTGCATATTTCAATTACAAGTATTAAACTTTTTTTATATTTGTACTGTAAGAAGACATGATTATGTATCTATTCTATGTAATTATTGATTTGTGTTGTTTATGATTTGTTTACAGCAACAGACAAATCAAGTTCAAATGAATAAATCTTCAGTAAATTTTAAGTGCAAAAAGGTCATGTTTAAAACACTGTAGCTCAATAACAAGCATGCCAACCCCGTTTTTCTTTTTAATTTCTCAATTCTCCCTCAATGTAGAACTTGACATTAGTCCCAACTCAGGTGCGAACCTCTTTAATAGCCCCTGGGGCTCACTTGAATCTGCTCTATGTCAAGAAACTTTCATGTAAGTATCATAAAGAAAATTGCTCTGTGGAAATATCGCCAGGTTATACACCGAATAATTTTTAGACGGTAATAAACTCTTCTCATTTCAATATGCGCAGGTGCGCCCCCCTTTCTAAATCCGCCACTGTGCTAATGGATTTCAAAATATTAGATCTAATATTCAATGGGTTTTTGGAGCTCAAGCCGACTACGATACTGTAGCCCAAAGCAAATAGTGACGAACCACCCACCGTTCCCCCTAGGGTTTCAAATGTAGAACTCAAACATTATTGGGACAACTCTGCAGGCGGGCGTAGAATTGCCTAGTATTTATTAACTGGATTACATTACTAAGGCACTGAGCGAGTAAGAGATTACACTGACGTTAGCTTTTTAACATTCGCCTATCGTTATCCCTACTTGAATGCAATCATATCAGGCATAGGAGGCAGCACTAGGAATGAGGCGTCACGAATGCCTAAATGACACAAAAAAACAGCTCCACCTATGCCATGCCTCAATAGTAGCAAGAGTAAACAGACTACATCACACATGCAATAGAGAGGATAAATATAAATTATTCTCATGCATATGGTCATAAAACTGTTACATCACGTAATAATTATCGTGTTGATTGTCTGTAGCATCTATACACACCTTACTCTAATAAAAGAAAATCTAGCAATCCTGTGAAAGTAACATATCATTTCGGCTTCGTTGATTAAAAATAGGCGTTAAGGACTGCTTTGACCTTTCTTCGCACGTACAACGATATCCAACATCTGTTAGGGAATACAACGATAGAGTGCAACAACGACACTTCACGCTGAAATCCATTGTTATTGTAGTGACCACGGGAAAGTTTAAACCAAAACTAATTAGTTGCAAAGAGCAGATGCTAATATCGGATTAGACAAATAAGGCGGAAAAGCAAATCTTGGAGGAACGTGAACCGCCATAAGTTCATGTATAAATGAGAGCGTAAGAAACCATAGGACTTGTAGTAGGCCTTACAAATTGTAACTGGGAAGTTCTTAGGACCAACTGTTTTGCCTATTCATCTTACTATACAAGCGTGAGTCTACTAAGCGTATCCCAATTATACGCCCAGCATATTTATAAAGATTCAGAGGGACTTCAGTTCAACTATTTATTGATCATATTA
>CAJDSM010023273.1:0-18105 GCA_903981925.1 Ostrea lurida
CACGGATCGAAGTTGGAGTCGAGACGGGTCTATATACTGAGGAATATCGTATACATGTAACTTTTAGTATTTGTTTCTGAGGACTAGTGAGTGAAAGCTTGGGCAGGCATCTGCAAGAGTGTTGAATAACGAAAGAAATCGAAGGCTGTCAATGGTGAGTAGAAATTACAGTCAACTATTAGTTACCCCATAAGTCTAGATTATATAGTTTACGGTTGCTATAATTTAGCAGCTGACCTCTATTACCGTTGTTTTTTTTTTAGTAACAGAAATCTTTTATGACCATAGCAGATGCTGACCAGACTTCGTAACCTCTCTAAAGCAGTCCGTAAAGCAGTTTTCTAATTGCTGCTACTATAGTTTAAAACTAAGAAAACAGTTCTGCTGACCTGCTCTAGAGCTGCTCCAGAGATGCTGCTTCCAAAGTGTAACTTGTTATAGGGAAAAGAGTACCTATTCATTTCCATATGGGCCGTCAATGTTAACCTTTAACCCTACATCACGCAATTACTAAGTATTGATTTGATGACAAATGACCACCTAACATTTTTGATAAGTTCATTCCAAGTGGCTAATAAATATAACTTATAAGAAAATATATAGGGTCCCCAATGGGCTTTTTATACGGTCAAACTTGTAGCATTTTCAAATACAGTCACAGAGTCTGGCAGGTAAAATTACACCCTTCATATTCAAACATACCCTACATGGCAATTTCCTGCCGTTCCATTCTCGATTTTGTGCAGATAAATTTTTAATCACGAACAAGTTAATTTTAGCTTTGATAAGTATTTCTTCAATTCCAAATAATTTCAATTCTTGATGATTAGCATATCACGCACACCTAGACATTTTACAGCCGTCTCGCTCAATACATGAGTAAACCTCGTCCGGGTCAGCAGGCTCAGGGGGGTTTGGTACTCTCTTTCCAATGAACAGCTCTGGCTGACTGCTCATAGAGGCTTGCTCTGTGCTGCTCCAAAAGTTCAACTTAGAACATTGCGTCCACGGGACTGGCTCCAAGTTCGCTTAGAGACAGGGTCCAGACTGCTCCTAAGTTCGCTTAGAATAGCTATTATATTAATTATCTTTTGTCCCGCTAATTTCCTTAGAATAAAAAAACAAAAAAAAACCCGCAAAACAGAATTGAAAATGCAATAGGGGATGTTTATACAGATTGAAATTGCTAATTACCTTGGATTCACGGGCTTTCTTTAAATTAACAATTCCTGTCTTATGTAAGAGGCACATCTATTCAAGTTTCAAAGGGCATTTTTCACTAATTACGGGACCATTCACTTTAGTAGGTGCATTAATTTGTAGAAGAAATGAACTGGTTCAAAGTTTCAAAGGCGGTTTATATTATAATATAACACAAGAGCTGGCTTCCCATTCATTGACAACTTGAGAGCTGCTTCTGAGAAAAAAGAACAGCATAGACTGTTCTGATATATTTATGACCGGCTCGGACGTTAACTTAGAACAGGTCTGTGACGCCTTATGACCGCCTCTCGCGTCTGCTCTTTAAGTTAACGTAGAACAGCTCTATGACTGCTCCACAGTTCACGTTAGAACAAAGGTCATTGACAGCTTTGCGTCTGCTCTAAGTACTTAGAGCAGTCCTCATGTATTGGCTTTGCGAACCGGCTTTGCGTCTGCTCTAAGTTAACTTAGAGCAGTTCTCATGACTGGCTCTCCATGACTGATTGGGCGATAGTAGGTTAAACTGTCGCATCTGTACTTGAGTATTCCATTCACACAATGTGTCAATCTTGAATTTGTTTTGTTTCTATAGCTCTCCATTACCCAACCATATTATGTCAAAGACGAAGAGGCTTGATCAGGATTGGCTATCCTCCTTCGCTAAACAGTTTCCTTCCAGCACAGTTTATGCCATACAGGTTGTGTTTACTATTTTCGATCGTGTTCGGTAGTACTGCTTCGTTGTTGCGCACTATCTTTAGTCAGATAACAACTTTAGTTAGTATCCAATCTTCTGCTTACTCTCTATTTAATGCCAAATGCTTCATGTTAGCTACTTCTTGATATTCATGATTGTATCGTTTTCCTAATTCTAGATTATGAACATCTTTAGTTCATTTATATACTGTTAGTTCATTCACTTTATAATTAACTTCTGTCATCGCTTACTATCATCGTTCTGTAGCTCGCATGTATTCTTCGCCTCTAGTTTTTAATACTCTTGCGTGTAGTATATTGCCTTATGTATTTATCACGTGTGCTGAAAGAAACCTGCTTGTTCACATTTGGTCTTAATTATTACTCTTCATTTTCTTAGTTCTTTTTAGTGCCTCTCCACTAATCAAGTAGTTTCTGATATTGTAGGTCATGCACCATCTAATCAATTTATCATATTTACATTTCGCTTTGTATTGCCAAAATGGTTGCAGACTGTATATTTTTCTTATTGTCTTTTCATGTAGTTAAAGATTGGAGGGATTGTCGATTTTTTTGTAGGTTATCTTTTAGTATTTAATATATTATTAGATTTTATATTCGTTGTCTCCTGTTGTGGTCCTTTGAAGGAAGTATTTACGCTTTCTAGCTTTGTTTCTTTAGCTGTAGTGTTTGCCATGCTGCGTGGGATTCGATTTGCTTCGATTTTCCTTTTTTATGTATCCATAGAGCCTTCTTTCTTAATAGTCTCCCCAGTCCTTTCTGTTTTTTACTGTCACTGTCTTCGGGGCATTTTTTCTGGTTTTACTTATTCGTGTTAAAAACGTAGCATTGCACGCTAATATTTTTTTGTTTATCGAAGGAAAGTATCCCGATTCGTCGCATTTGCAATTTATATATGTTCATGATTTTATCCTTTTTGTCTCAACCCCTCACCGAAACGACAGTACTTAATTCATGACGGGATGCTCATTTTTATGCCACCTTCATCAAACAGCTCAACAGATAATGTACTCCGCAACACCTAATCTTGTTGACATCCATTGAAAAGAAAACAAAATATAAACAACAACTGAAAACAAAACATCATAGTTATTCAGATTAAAAACACTTTCAAAACATAACTCAATAAATTACATTGAAATCTTATTATCATTAATGGTTGTATTTTTTCAAATTATAAAGACATACCACTTGTAAGTTAGTGTTCATTGTCAACACTGATATATAAATTTATATTAATGCACTTAGTACTAACAAAATCAAATATACGTTGAATGAGTGAAAGGTTAAAAGGTTAACATTTTGAGTGCTGTCTAATGGGAAATAGATGCATTGGTTATCTGTCTTCTTCCCTATAAGTCTAGTAACTAGGAATTTTTTTCCTCTATTTATGAATTTGATTATGAACGATCAAGCGCCTGTGATAAGCCCTGTATTTGCTGATTGGAACTGCTATCATTAGTTATTACCATTGGGGCTTTGCTAAGCTTTGATTATGGATTTTGGCAGGTGTTGGATTGTAGAGTGTGTGCACGCAGGCCTTGGGCCCCCTCTATTTAACTTTATTTTGTTAATATTGTTTTTTCAACTCCTCTTGAAATATAATACGACAATTGGTTTTTATTGGTTACTTTTTTATTGATGATATATGTTATTTTATTTTTTTCCAAAAAATAATATTAAATAAATAAAATTGATAAAAATATAAATTTCTGTTTCGATTTTTTATTTAAAGTTTGCAATCATCCTCATCAATAGATCCAATAAATAATAAAAAAAAAAAAATATAAGCTTTTAAATAACATATAAAAAATTGAATCTACATGGATAAGTAGCATAACTTCTTCTATTATAAGGTTAGAAACTCTCGGAGCTGCCTGTCTTCCTGGAGGGCCTCAGAACACACTTTGTACACTCCTCGATCTGATAAGTGTTTGGCCCGTTCTATTGTTCAAAGTTTCTGGATCCGCTACCTTTTGGATCGTGTGTGTTTGAGGTAGCTTGCCTTTTTAACAACTGGCCTCTCATGAGTTAGAAGTTTGATTTTGTCTATGTCTATTTCTCTAGGCATGTGTGACTTATGAATTTGTATAGTTATCTTTTTCTCCTAATTCTTTCACCAATTAGGGTTCAAGTTGTTTATCTTATTTTGTTTTTTATTTGTTACTTCATGTTTGGCATTGATACAATGGTTTTTTTCTTCGCCCAATATATGCTAGTATAAACATGTCCTCATACGCTTCGTCTATATCTTCGGGAAAACAATAAAAAAAAATTAGAACCAGTTTGTACGTTATAGAAACGCGTTGTTTGTTGTGTCCGAGTAGAGCCCCCTCCCATCCCTTGTCCTCACTTATATCTCCGAATCTCTCTGGTGTAAAGACTATACGATTAATCTATTGCTTGTTATATACTTTACAGTTCTGAACAGTGATTGTATGCTATTTATTCACATAAATAGATGCCTCGCTTATAATTACAACGAATATTACTATAGAATCACCATCACAATGTGATCTGACCTTTTATTTTCGCTAATTTATATCATCTTCTAGATTTGGACGGGTTTCCATGCTAGAGTTGCTTTTAGTATCGCGCCATATGCTGTTCCGACCAATATTTAGTTCTTTCGTGCCCTCGCTATTTTCTAGTAGTAGTTTCTATTTGTATACTTCTAGGTTCCATTGATTTCTGTTGCAAGTATCCATAATATTAGATACAACTTATATACGATTTTTTTATAAACGCATTTCACGTAATTTCTAATGTTTATTAATAAACTTGTAAACTAATCTCATTTTGTTTCATCATGTTTCTGGAATTTCAATATGCTGATGCACATACACTTTTATTCTTTTATTAAAAAATAAGTTGATAATCTAGTCCTCGAATCTATATTACATGGTAAGATAACATATCTAATTACCAATTTAACTTTACATAGACTCTACTTCAAGCGTAATTAATTATTATTTTTAATCGTCGGGGTGCCTCCACAGTATCTCGCTTAGAGTGTGCCACTTAGCCCTCTTATTTTTTTTCTCCATAATTTTGCTGTTTTTTCATACATGTGTAAGTTTTTTATGAAAAAAGACTTTAAAAATTAAAAATAATTAAATCCTTTAATTTATATTGTTTTTTTTTTTTAAATTATTGGTATCGTTTTAAAACTCTATCACTTGGGCTTTTTTGTTCTTTTCTTTTTTGCACTTTAGTATCATCATAGATAGACTTTTTGGTAACGTCTTTCTTATATTCAGTTTAACCGGCAATATTTCTTGGTTCATTTATATTTACATATTTATTATATTCTTTGATGAGTGACAATTGATTCTGAGAAATACCTTGTAAAAGATTCAAGGTGCTGGCATTTTTCCGGTTTCAATTTTTTTGTTCCTGTTCTCTCCCCCCTTCCTATCGCAAGTTCCTGGATCCGCACTATGAAGACAGGATATAATGTGGCAAAGAAAGCCGGAAGAGTAGAGATAAAAAGAAAATCTCTAAACTGTTTCATCATTTCCGATGACCTCCTCCCCACCCGCCCAACATATATCACACAGTCATTTTTATTGTTTTTTGTCCTCGGGCTCTTAGTTGAATTATTTGCGTGTATTTAAATATTAATATACCATGCATTAACAAAATAGTTATATTTGCGACCAAATTCAATATCCCGTGCACATTACACAACATAAAGTTTAAACGCAGAGTTGATATTTTTTTCTTCCAAATTTTTCCTTTTATTTTGCAATATGTCTTTCACAGTTTGTTTTGAAAATTCCCGGGGGGGGGGGGGGGTGTTTCACATTTTTGACAACAGTTAATTTAATATTATCAATGGGTAGACATCTGAACCTGTCATTCAATCAAGTTTATCCGCTGGACTTTCCATCATCTAAAAAACTTTGTAATCCATGAATATAAATTACATTTTCCCACGATAAATAACACAACTCGGGTGTGTGCAACTTTCTTGCACAATTATGATTGGATCAGAAATTTACAAAGAAAATATATTCATATGAAATGGGGTGTGGTTTTTAAATACTGAATTATGAAGGGGGGGGGGGGGGGGGGCATGTTTTAATCCCGAGCGGGTACGTCCTGGCACCCAAAAATGTAGGTTGAGGGGGTATAAAATAGATTCTAAAAACGGGTTCGCCCATCAGAAACTACATGAAAGTGATGAACACGGCGAGAGAGAGAGAGAGATAGAGAGAGAGGGAGCTGTCCATTAGGGCTGCACAAACACAAATAAATACAATGTTGAATACATACATGTAGATTCTACTTAACACTTTGTATGCACAATATAATTTTTAAATGAGGATTTTCCCCTTATTTATATACTCTCCTCTCTCGCATCAAAATATTTGAAGACGTGCGGGGGTATTTAATATCATTTGTATTGCTGTCTCATCTCATCTCAATCTCATCTCTCTCTCTCGTCCTCTCGTCCGTCTCTCTCTCATCTCTCTCTCCCAATCTCTCCTCTCTCCTCTCTCTCTCTCTCTCTTCTCTCGTCTCTCTCTCTCTCAAATCGATCTACAATTTTGTTTCCATTCAGGCGATAAAGGACAGCTAGTTAGTCGTTACGGTACAATCAACAACGCCGTCAACATAACAACATTCTTTCAACTCTAAACTTTGCAAGCTAGATTTCGTGTCATTTTAAAAGCCGGGTCTAAAAATTCAAGGGGCGGAAATCATGGAACTTTAATATTTCCCAATCGCTAAAACTTTCTATGATGCTTATTTTATTTGCTATCCTCCTGTCGCGATAATGTGGGTTTACCTAGATATAGGAGAATTTCTTGAATAAGGGAATTGATACAAAAATGTTTATTTTTTCGTGTAATTTTTCCAACAATTAAATGGAGATTACTGTAATAGAAGCAAAGTACGGGAAAAAGTGTGAGCGAGAACGTTATCATAGAAACAATCTTTGGTGACGGTCGGATCTACAGATAAGTCTGCCATAACTGGAATATCAACAAGTGCGATTTTATCATCGTAGCGTTTTCGGGCTTTTCTAGAGTTTGAACGCGTGTTTGAACTTAAAAATCGTTAGAGCAAAATTACCGTTTTATTTGTTCGAGATGAAGAGTGTAGGTATGTTTTTTGCGGCCATTAATGCAATGATTTGCTCAGGAAATACGAAATGCGATGTACAATGATGGCAGGTTATCTTCCGTGCTGATTGGTTGTTGTACAATATTTGGACCGTTGTAAAACAATTGTGGCAGTTGCTGAAATATGAGTTGAATATTGCTTCAAAAATCATGGTTAACAGTTAGAACGTCGGGAAAAAGTTAGCAAAGGCGAGATAATTTTTGGCGGATTTTGTAGCTGTTGATACTTGCTATACTTGCTGCTCTATGGAAAAAACCGGGACGCATCAGAGAGCTGTTCGAAGTCCACTCCATATGAAAACCTCGATTAACAGCGCAAGGTTTTTTTTTCTTTGTGGTATGATAGGATCATTTTATTCAAAATTTACATTGTCATATGCAGTATGAATCAAAATACACTATTTACAAATATTTGGTTGATAATTTTTGCTTGCAATATATAGAAAAATCTATTCCTAAAATGTACAAGAAGGGTATGTTTAGAAACTGGCAGACATAAAAATAAACCACGTGAAGAAAGGTTTTGTCGAACTTGTGCCAATGAAATCGAGAATGAATACCATCTTTGTTGATATGTCCTGTAGAGTTGAATTAATAAAAAGTATTACTGGAGTAAACCCTCTATGTTCTTTTAATCTTTATTCAATTATTAAGTGTGAACAATGTTAAGGAACTAAATGTAATTTAGGAAAAAAATATTTGTAAAGCTCTAGAACTACATGTAGGAACAACCTGTAACATTTAAGTTTTTTTAATTTCAATTGTACTGTCATTCTCCTTTTTTATCTACCATAATCTGCTTGATTACTGTATCTTTGAATTGGCCGTTTATTTTTCAGCATTGATGTCATCATTTATACATGCACAATATGTTTAATGCTGTAGGATGTATGTCTTCCGCAATAAAGAATATATAAGATAGGATTTTTAAAATATATTTTTGAAATTGAAACCGCAATGCAAGAATACAGCGATATAAATCCCCAGTCATGCGCAGAAAAAACCCTGCTCTATGAAATCGAGGATCATAACGTATAATTATGTGGGAAAGGTTCTCGAAATGGACGTAAAGTAAAGAACACCTAATTAGCTCTCTGGTGTATTATTTTCCTCAGAATTCTTCAGGTACGCATGATATACTATGGTTCTTTGTCGTGTCAACCTCTGCCATGGCACCGCCGAAGAATAATTTTAATGTGATATTGAAAAAAAAAACCCATGACTAATGTCTGACACTTGACCAAAAACAATGCTACCCATGTTAAGCGTCTGAAGTTTGCCATGACGCCGGGATAGAGAAATAATGCGATTTTCCTTCAGACAAGGCAATAAATACATAAAAACATTCTATGTATTTAATTGTAAAATTTTATGCACAAAATAGATCTATCAATACCAGATTTTTAAAACGCTCGTTTGCTGAATATAATTCACACCAAACTTAGACAGCTCTGTATTTTGAACTGCGATCATTGCAGATATTCTCCACTATGTTCGTGTGGCATACGCGAAGACGCACATCATAGTTTCTTTATTTGCAACAACTATTCAAATTCTAGTCAGATATAAACTAATGGATAGTTTGCAAAGGTTAAACGATTTGATTAACCAGGCTGAAGCTAGCAGCCACTAACCAGCAGCCAATAAGCCCGTAGAAGCTAGCAGCCAATAAGAAAATCCATCAAAGTACTGAAAGTACTTAGACGAGGATATTGAAAGTAATCAAACAAACAATCAAATGTAATAATTTTTTCAACAAATAATTAATAAATATAGTCTTAATTAGCAAGTTTGATACTTGAAGGAAATTGAGCTCACCTGTTGGTTTCAAATGATGCAACACATGGGTCTCAAAACAGGATAATATCAATCTAAGCTTTGAATAGTCAGCAAAAGGAGCATAGAATAAATGTAGGGCGCCCTTTTAACTATATATCCCCGTTCTCATTTTGGGGCCTAATCAGTCACTAAATGGGGTTCCACCGGCCCTTATAACAATGCGGGTTCCCACCGGCCCTTAAAGGTAATTTAGCTCACCTGAAAGTTTCGAATTTTTCACACATAAGGTCATACAATAACTGATTAACGAAGAGTCAACAAAATGAGTATGCAGGTAAGATAGAGGGTTCCCAGGACTATCATTTCCCACCCTCAGTTTGGGCTGTAGGGTACCACCTGGGCCCCAAGAGGGTCGGGCCCACATTTCAGACCCCTATAAGTTGTAAGTGAGGGGTCATGGAATCAAACAACATTATTAAAGGACAACACACACGAACTCAAGCAGATAGAGTCACTCAATGGGGTTCCACAGGCCCTTAAAGGTAATTTAGCTCACCTGAAGTTTTTGAATTTTCACACTTAAAGGTCATAACGAAGGTTTAATAACACCTTTACCTTTGAAGAGTCAACAAAGATGTATGCAGGTAAGATAGAGGAATCCCAGGTCTATCATTTTCCACCCTCCAGGTTTGGGACTGTAGGGGTTATCCACCTGGGGCCCCAAGAGGGTCGGCCAACATTTCAGACCCTATAACTAGTAAAGTAGGGTCATGGAATCAAACAAACGTTTATGCAGGCCCAAGACAACAACGAACTCAACGCAGTAGATCACTAAATGGGGTTCCACCGGCCCTTAACAGGTAATTTAGCTGCACCTGAAAGTTCGAATTTTCACACATAAGGTCATAAGAAGGTTAATAACACCTTTACCTTTGAAGAGTCAACAAAATGAAGTATGCAGGTAGATAGAGGCTCCAGGACTTCATTTCCCACCTCAGTTTGGGCTGTTAGGGTACCACCTGGGGCCCCAAGAGGGTTCCGGGGGGCCCAAAACCCATTTTTTCACAGACCCCTATTATCGTAAAGTAGGGGTCTGGGAATCAAACAACATTTAAAAGGCAAGACACAACGAACCAAGCAGATAGAGTCATTAAATGGGGTTCCACAGCCTTAAAGGTATTAGCTCACCTGAAAGTTTCGATTTTCACACATACAAGGTCATAACGAAGGTTAATTACGTAGTGTTATGACCTCTATGTATGAAAATTCGAAACTTTCAGGTGAGACTAAATTACCTTTTAAGGCCTGTGAACACCCATTTATGACTCTATCTGCTTGAGTTCGTTGTTGTCTTGTCCTTATAATGTTGTTTGATTCCATGACCCCTACTTTACCAGTTATAGGGTCTGAAATGTGGCCCGACCCTCTTGGGGCCCCAGTGGTACCCCTAAGCCCCAAACTGAGGGGGGAAATGATAGTCCTGGAGCACTCTATCTTACCTGCATACTCATTTCGTTGACTCTTCAAAGGTAAAGGTGTTTAATTAATCTTCAGTTATGACCTTTATGTGTGAAAATTGTCGAAACTTTTCAGGTGAGCTAAATAACTTAAGGGCCTGTGGAACCCCATTTAAATGACTCTATCTGCTTTGAGTTCGTTGTTGTCTTGTCCTTTATCAATGTTGTTTGATTCCATGACCCCTACTTTACTCAGTTTAGGGGTTCTGAAATGTGGCCCGACCCTCTTGGGGCCCAGGTGTACCCCTACAGCCCCAAAACTGAGGGCGGAAATGATAGTCCTGGGAGCCTCTATCTTACCTGTCATACTCATTTGTTGACTCTTCAAAGGTAAAGGTGTTTATTAACCTTCGTTATGACCTTTATGTGTGAAAATTCGAAACTTTCAGGTGAGCTAAATTACCTTTTAGGGCCTTGTGGAACCCCACTTGAGTGACTCTTTCTGCTTGAGTTCGTTGTTGTTTTGTCCTGCATAAAGTTTTTTGATTTCATGACCCCTACTTTACTAGTATAGGGGTCTGAAATGTGGCCCACCCTTTGGGGCCCAGGTTGTACCCCTACAACCCAAACTGAGGAGTGGGAAATGATAGTCCTGGAGCCTCTATTCTTACCTGCATACTTATTTCGTTGACTCTTCAAAGGTAAAGG
Organism: Ostrea lurida; assembly: GCA_903981925.1. Lineage (NCBI taxonomy): Eukaryota > Metazoa > Mollusca > Bivalvia > Ostreida > Ostreidae > Ostrea > Ostrea lurida. The sequence goes on from CAJDSM010023273.1 coordinate 10,997, forward strand.
TGTTATTAACCTTCGTTATGACCTTTAGGTGTGAAAATTCGAAACTTTCAGGTGAGCTAAATTACCTTTAAGGCCTGTGGAACCCCATTGAGTGACTCCTTTGAAGGCCCAAAATGAGAAAGGGATAAGATTAGTCAAAAGGGCGTCCTACATTTTGTCATATGCTCCTTTTATTGATATTCAAAGATTAGATTGATATTTTCCTTTTTAGGACCCATGTGTTGCCATCATTTGAAACCACAGGGAGCCCAATTGCCTTCAAGTATCAAACTTGCTAATCAAAATTATATTTATTAATTATTTGTTGAAAAAATTATCACATTGATTGTTTGTTTGATCACTTTCAATATCCCTCGTCTAAGTACTTCAGTACCTTTGATGGATTTTTCTTATTGGATGCTAGCTTCTACGGGCTTATTGGCTGCTGGTTAGTGGCTGCTAAGCTTCAGCCTGGTCTCAACATCGCCAGGTGTCGGATCTATGAAAGATGCAAGGTCCAAAATCAAAAGATTTATAAAGCACTAAAATGACCAACGACACATTAGTTGTCCTGGTATTAAATTAAAAAGGTCTTTTGAGAATGGATTATTCGCCACACTGTTCGAATTTCCGTCATAAGATATTTTTGGGAGTTTATGGAATGGACACGGGTTTCTTAATGGTATAACTGAATCCTGTCCATTAAATACACTGCCAAATAGTGGTTGTAGTGTATTTAATGGACAGGATTCAGTTATACCATTAAGAAACCCGTGTCCATTCCATAAACTCCCAAAAATATCTTATGACGGAAATAACGTTTTGGCGCTGTTGGCCGCGGTCGTGGGCTACCACAGAGTCGACCCCTCAACAATCATTGAATCAAATATGACGACCCCAAAGTGGGCGAATTGTGCACTGGTTCTAAAGAACTTCTAGTAAATTTTAAATCCCAGAATCTTTCTCATATCAACAACATCAAAACGTATGATTTCTTAAAACTTTACACGACTATTTTCACGATAAATTGACTACACTTTTGGGCATTATAGACAGTTGTTTTTTCAACAAAAATGGAAAAAGAAAATATTCATATCTAGTGATCAGCCATTCTAAAAGTTACTTTCTTAAACTCCACACACAAGTACTCTGAAGTTTATATTAAAGGGGCATGGGCACATTTTGAGCTGAAAATGTTTAGATTTTTCAATTTTAATGTTTACAAATGCTCACTTATGGTATTTCTAATGGTCAGCAAAAATTTGAACGTCATTTGTTGAGTTCAAATGAGATACAACACTTACAATTCTCGGTGGCTCAGTGTAGAGCTCTCGCCTCGTTGATCGGGGAGGTCGTGCGTTCAGCCCCGTTGCTCGGCCGCGTCAAACCTAAGACGTGAAAATAGGTAGTGATTGCTCCTTTGCGAAGAGCTCGGGATTTAGAAGTGAGAATCACGGGTCTTTCGGATATGACCTAAAAAACGGAGGTCCCGTGTTCGCAGCATGTGTGACACGCTGCCTAAAAGCCATGATGCTAAGCATAGGTCTAAATTTGCAGCCCTTCACCGGCAATGGTGACGTCTCCAATATGAGTGAAATATTCTCGACGGGACGAAAAAACACAAATAATCATTAATCAAGCAATTACAATTCTTTGCCATGTAAACAATGTTAATTCTACGTTTAACGTCATCCGCGCGCGTAGGTTTCAGCGAAATTGCCGTTTTAAAAAACCCAAACAAATCCGGATTTAAAGTGAAAGATGTTATCGCAAGCCACTCCTCTGCTCACCCAATCTTCATGGTGTATTTGCAGAAAGGATACAAACCCATATGACGGGAAAAAAAACCTTTGCTGGGGAGGCACAACAAATTTACTTGGGTTGAAAATCAAATCCTACAATGTATCGACTTTGAGATATTACTTTTTTGGTCACTAAATTGGGTGATTTCAATTTACTTTGACTTGAATATTATACAATGTGTATTCAATGTGTGAAATTGTTGATTAAAGAGATGATTTTCTATAAATACACATGTGTCTTCCTCCCTCATAGGTTTTGAATTTTTGAGGTGACGTTAAACGTAGAATTAACTTTAGGCAACCTTATATCAGTTCTTTCTCATTCAATGCTTGTACAAAACGAAGAGAGTGGAAATATATTCCTTCCAAATGCATGTATGCCCGGTGTGCAAAATTTGTTTTGTTTCTGCAGTAATTCTGTTTAAACATTGGATCCCCGTTGCCACCAGTAACTAGCCATTATGGAAATAAATTTATGCTAAAACTCACTGAGGATTGCATATATATACATATATTCCACATCTGGTGGTGTGCTTGGCAGTCGGTTAATACAGCAATGTAACAAATTAACCGTCATGAAACTTTATGTCAAGTAAGATTATATACACAAAAGTCACATTATCATAGGAATTTGCTTTTCTGGTTTTTTTTTTCACTTCCCGGATATATGTGCATACTCAAATGAATGCATGTGGTTACTTCTTTGATTAATGTATTGCTGCACGAGCAGGTATGAATGAAAATAACTCCTGTTAAATACATGCACCCAAGTATTTACACACTGGGTTTAATAAATATTACTGGAATCTCTTTCTTTGTTCTGTAAAGCGTCTCATCTAGGCTGTACCTACAACTATGTATGGGTATGATTATAAAACATTTATATATTCATCACTTATATTACGGAGATTTATTGATTAATGAATTATTCTTAGATCTGTCCATGGCATTATCATTGAGGTGTAGATATATTTTGCGTCAATAACACATTTATATATCTTTTATTGCATTCACTTATACGACAAAATTAGTTTAGAAATATACTATTACATGAGGAATAATTCTTTTTTGTTCTCTGGAGAATGCATGTCTGTCCAAAGTTTAACGCGGGGAAGTTTAGCTCGCTATTTTGTAAGGGAACATGTATGCTGCATTGTTTGATAAAATGTGATTGTATAAATGTGATTGTATTGCGCAGCTATTACATGTACCGTTTATCACGAGCCCAGTTTTAAAGAACCATCCAAAGTTCCCACAACTACATGTAGTCCTTCATTGGGACAGGGCATTTTGCCAGTAACACATTTTTAGATACAATACATTTATTACTTTCACATACACAAAGGATTTTTTTTTAAATGCACTAACTTAGGTATTTCTGCCTCATGCTATCACTCATCTTTAGTAGCTGTACACAAATTTTCGCTGTAATTATAGAGTACCCTTAATGAAGTGAAGAGCTTTGTACATGACCAATTTTTAGCGTCAGAGGAAAAGATTGCGGTGAACCATCCACACAGTAAATTAATTTGTTGGCAAAACCACGTAAATTGATCCTCACCAAAGTTAATGAAACAACAGTATACCTTTTGTGAAGTTCACATGTAATCCTAAGCAATATAGATGATTCTATCTTTGAAATGTAACAGGACATAAAATTCTTTACAAATATAAAATGGCGAAGTAACAAAGTATTAAACGTAATCATAGTCCAAAAAAAGCCACATCCAAATCGAGTGTTGGGCAACACGGACCTTCGACAAAAGCGAAGGCAGGATCAGGTGCCAGGGAGGAGTAAGCATCCTCTGCTGACCGGTCACACCCGCCGTGAGCCCGTAGTCGAAATAAAGTAAACGGGATTACCCGTAGTCAAATCTAGTAGGAAAATGACAGTCTAACAAAGGGTATGAAACAAATCAGTCAACATATGACTTAGTGATACTTTGTAATCGCAAACAAGGTCATTATAGCGACCGTAGAATTTGCGAAATGATGACTTTAAACGAGATTCGTTATAACCCTGCAACTTCAACTTTTTTGTTAGTAATTGAATGTTCACAACCTCGAGGTCTTATATTTCACAAATCTTGTCTTCTATAAGCAGCAGCACTACAACTGCACGAAGAGTTACCTCTTTATATTTACATAATTTGATATACAATTGAAACTTTTTATTACATGTACCTATGTGAAGCTAATTTTCAAGCAATTAGTATTTTCAGCGTTAAGCAATTTGTCAAACAGCCGAGGAGAAGTACATGTGGCGTTATTTAGATTTTCAACTAATAATCAGACACAAAATGAAAATGTGGTGTGGCTTTCATCATTATGAAAAGTTTCTATAAATAAACTGTATTGTCCATTGCACAATAGAGGAGAAAATAGGTAAGTTCCTTACACCCCCACTTTATTTTTAGAAATATTTAGTACACCAGATCACGTCCAACAAATTCTAACCAATGACACGTTTAAGTTCACGTAAAGATCAGAGTTAATGAAAATTCTTAATTTTCTCACTTTTTGCTAAAATTAAATTGTCAAAATTGAAGCATATGATGTTTCAGAAATTTAGCTGCAATTTACATGGGTATTTCTAAAGCAAAATGTATGCAAAACATCTAGCTCCAATGTGTCCTAAAGCAGCATAAATGATGGCAGAAACAACCTAACGGGTTATATGGACGTGGTTCTCATAACAGATGTTTCACAAGGTAAAAATCTAAACCAATCCAGGAGAACTAAATAATGCAATAATTCTGTTACGACAGACGATCCAAATGTCAAGAGGTGTATGGAAGCAAACTCCTGATAATGATTCATTAGTGTTGTGTAGTTGGACGGAAAGGTCCACTGGCTGCAGCATATTTATTGAAATATGTGCTTTGGTAGCATAATAGCAAACTTATTTTTACATCGCATAGTTACAAGAATTATACAAATATCTGCGATGAATACAGGAAAGTCAAGTGATAACCAATTTTCGGAGGTAATTTCTCTGCTTGCAAATTGGTGTTTATCGTAGTCATGTGACTTGTAATCAAATATCAGCGACATTTAGAGATGAAGGTGAATAATTCATGGACTAATGAGATGAGTGGGTTTTTTTTTTAAATAATATTTTTTCCGTGTAGCCTTTACTTTAATACATGATGGGGATTTTATCACGGAGGAAGCGCCGTCGCCGGGAATTCACAGGACTAAAGGTTTGTATAATTGGTTATTAGCGCTTCGTTAGAAATCATAAGAATCTAATGACACATAAAAGAAAAATATACGTAAGTAACATTTGTGCCGTTCATATTCTATTAGAATTATTCTTTAGATTTACGAGGGGAAATAAACTGAAATAGGATATAGGTACATGTGCATGAAAGTCGAAATCGAGCCAGCTAATAAACTCAATCACTACACATTCTTAAATACATACATTATTTCATTATAGTTTATGTTCTTGGGTTTACTTGCTTTGTCGGGAAGCTGAATTCAAGCTTGTTTGATCTCTTTTTCACACAGCAGAGTTCAATATATAAACGTCATAATGTATAATATGATATTTTAAAGTGTTATTTATTAGGTACTAGTATATGACGAAAGCTTGTACACCACTAAACATTCTTCTCACCTCCTCTTCTCTCTCTTCATCTCTCTCTCTCTCTCTCTACTCTCTCTCTCTCTCTCTCTCTCTCTCTCTCTCTCTCTCTCTCTCTCTTCTCTCTCTCTCTCTCTCATTTGTAAGCAAGGAATCCTAGTATCTGATACAATATCCAATAATAAAATAAAAGTTAAGAAACACAAAACTCGAATAACATAATATACATATAGATATTCTGCCTACCATCAAACACGGTGGAAAAATGAAAATAATAATAATAATAAAAAAAAACCGACTTTCTTGGGAACTGTGGATTTCATTCGTCAAAAAATGTTCGATTTCATCAGCATAATTCCATGTTGACTTCAGGCCCTAGCTGCTGGTTCCCTAGCCTTGGCGAGGGCTCATGCCGTCCTTGATGAAACAGAGAAGAGTTTGGAACTGGAAATTGCAAAAGAAAACCGAAAACCTCCATCACATTGTATTGGCAGGTCTGAAAACTTTAATTCTGTACACTCCAAATTAGTCAGAAACCTTCAGGACCCCGCGGTTCCTTTATGAATAAACGTATCTGATACCTATTGATTTTTATCCCGATTTCTTTTCAATTTAATCATTTCTATTCCTTAAATTTTGCATTGCATATTACTGAGAGATATGATTTGATTTTGATATTAGGGCTCGATTTGGAGGACATAAGTTGATGCACACAAAACAGGTGTTATTGAGCATTGTAGTCTTGAATATCATTGACTGCGTCTTAGTGCTCGGAGAACTTATTCTGGATATTTATTACCTTAAAGGTAAGTTGAATTTCATTGATCTTCCTAAGGACAGATTAGGGAGGGGAGCGGTGATCCCATCCACCCCTTTAAGAAACACCAGTTTTTAAAAGGCACTACTAGAAATTGAACAACCTTGTTCAACATTAACCAATGTGTTTTATTTATTTATTTAATTAAGCAAAACAAAATTCGTATGCAAAACCCCCGGATCTCTAAAGGATTCGTACATTTTGTACTCATTCCTTCCTTGGTTATTATTATCGTTGTATGGGACATTAAAATGTGCCCCGTGTCAAGGATCAAAACACACACACCCACCCGGCATGTAAAATCGTCTCTAGAGTAGGCTCACTGGGAGATGTAAGAGGAAACCGATAATTTACATGTATCACACTATCGTAAAATGCCCGTAATGTTGCCCAAAACAGCATTAAACTCAAACTAATTCCATTTGTCCTTTATTACAATTGTTTTGATTGGATAAAATTACAATCGAAACGAGAATTTAACATCAATAAATCCGCAAAAGTGACGTAAACAATAAGCGCATGAAAACAAACAACGTAAACGCACGGAACTATTCAAATTTTTAAAATTGTTCATAGAGTGAGCAATTGGAATTATAAGAATTAAACATTCTTTTTGAAGAATTCATCGATGTGTAAACTCTGGACATTTTCCTCACCAAACTTAAACATAAAAGTGCTTCGACTTTTTATTCAGTTGTGTGTAAAATGTCCAGAATTTAAATTCTTCAAAAGAAGGTTTTAATCCTATAACAAGTTGATTCTAATCAATTTTGATTGTCACATCTGTGGTAAATCCTGGATCCGCCACGCATTCTTATACAAAATATTCAAATGTAAAGGAAACCGAACGAAACAATATTATGGTGTCCTGTATGGTGTCCTGATAAAACCGTGACAGTATACAGTTATTCCATGGGTATTT
>CAJDSM010023274.1:0-19926 GCA_903981925.1 Ostrea lurida
ATATACGATATAATATACGATACAATATACGGTACAATATACGATATGATATACGATACATAATACGATACAATATACAATATACATGGAAGGTCAAACATTTGCAAGCATTGGGAAAGAAGTAAAGATCTTTTCTGAAACTGCCTCATTTTCAACTTTATAAACAATAGGACGTACAGGATTAGCCTGGTTCCCTAGCTGCATGTCCCATACTCTTATCTCCGCGTCGCCTGAACCCCAGACCCAGAGGCCATGAATTTTACAATTTTGATAGAGCTTCATGGACCATGCATTTAGTTTTTCTCAAATATATATGCAAGAAGATAAGAAGATTTGCTAAGATTTAATACATATACACTATACAGTTAATGACATATTGGCCCCTCCCTCTAAGGCCCGAACCCCTGACCCAAAAGGTCATGAAATTCACAATTCAGGTAGAGGCATTTATGAACATCATAACCCATTATAACCATGCATTCATTTTGTCTCCCACTACTGTATAAGTAGAGAAGATTTTTAAAGATCTAATCCATGTCCACTATATGTCAATATTGACCCCCACCCTAAGGCCTGAGCCCCCTGACCCAGGGGCCATTTAATTCAAAATTTTGGTGGAGGGCTTCATGGACATCATAATCATGCATTTTGTTTTTCTCCTATATGTGTGGGAGTTTAGAAGGTTTTTGAAAATTATGTTTGCATATGAGGAGTGTTCCAAAAATAATGTCATTTCACCTTCTTGAGTGGAAATCATGTAAATGTCTTACTGAAATCACATTGATAAGTTATAAGAAATGAATCTTATATTTTTTCGGGTGATGCAGGTATCACCGAATTTTAGACGCGATAAAATCATCAATTGGCGATGTTAAATTTTACCGTCTTAAAATCTCGGTGATAACCTGCATATCACCCCGAAAAAAATAATTGAATTTTATATTTTTCAATTCAAATCTAAACTATACCAACATATGTCATTCAATCATTAACTTTTGTTCAGGTTCGTGATCGAAATCACCTTCAATTCTTAAAAGGTGTTCTTAACCAATGAGAATCGGCGTAGGTGATCACGGAAATAAAATTAAATGATAGATTGATCATGGAATTTACTGGAAAAAGAGCAAGCAATGCACTTGAAATTAGGGTCTATATAAAAGATAGGTCTTACCTTGGCATTAATCTGTAGAATTTATGTGAAGTCTGTTTTTGATTTTATGGGAAATGGCCAAATGCTCATAGGCTGTTTGTAGGTGGGTTGCTAAATTTAAAAGGCTTTACCAACACATCAAAGATGCTGCCACAGGTCTTCCTGCGACACTTAAACCAATAATAACATCGCAATAAATCCACCCAAATCTTACAGAAAGACGCAAAATATACCACGTGAGGGAAATTGGCTCGGATGACAAACTTGTCATTAGCAACGTGTTCCATGGTATTTGAAAAATCTAAAGCTTAGAAAGATAAACGCTAGTTGATACCCATTTGCTCAGCGGATGAACAAAAGAGAATACAAAGAAATTATTAAATTGTATCCAAAATATATCAAAACACTTTTGATAATTATGTTACTTGAGACTGGTATATCTATTTGAGCCAAACCTAAGAGTTCAACAGAGAGCTAGGTATAGAAAATCGCTAAATGGCCTAGTATTGCTAAAGATTACGAAACGTGAATAAGGTTTTTCCCGGGGGGGGGGGGGGGGGGGTGGGCGGGGGGGGGGGGGGGGGCGGGGGGGGGGGGGGGGGGGGGGGGGGGGGGGGGTGGGGGGGGGGGGGACTTACTATATACGATAGATAGGGACTGCCGCTGGAATAGGTAGCCTTTTCCCACTACATATTTAGACAGGATGAAATCAGCTGGAAGTATATCATAAGGTTAATGTTTACTCATTAATCTATGAATGGCCTATCTAACTTTATCCAGCTTTGGCAGATTCTTGTTTGTTCATAATGGAAAAAGGTCACATTTGAACAGAAATTATCATGAAAAGTAACAATATCTCAAATCTAAAATATATGAAAAGGGTGGGGTCTGACATGTCAGCGGCACTCCCTACCCATAAAATTACGAAGTGGCCGCCCCGGGGTTTTATATGTTTTTCTTTGCAAGTAAAGCCTGTCGGGCAAAATTCCTGTGCCAAAGGGCAAAACAGTCACAAGTAACTTTTATGAAAATGTTATTAAACAATTGAAGAAAGTTCACGAATGTCGTTTTCCCAAAATGGATATCAAGTATCTCCGCATTCTGGACGACCATATATGCACTTGCACACAAAGCAAGCATTGTGATCGAGTATGTGGAGGCGGAAAAAGGTTACTTTCCTATCACACGCTCCATTTTCTCCAGATTTTCTTCGTGCGACTTCTTTCTTTTCCCCAAACTTAAATTCCACCTATCTGGAAAAAGATACAAATTACGAAATGCCCTTGGATCTACAATTTATCAGTGTTTCCCTATCGAGGAGTATAAAAAAATATTTCCAGGAGTGGATTGATCGTCTACAAAAAGTGTATCCAGGCCAAGGGCAAGTACTTTGAAGGGCAGGGACGAATAAAAGGATCAAATATTGATAAATGTGCGTGAAACCAGCCAAATGTTATTGTTTTTGGAGCATCCCTCGTATTTGGCCACGCCCATGAGGCCCCAAGGATGGAAACGGGTAATAAATTCCACAAATTATATTCCTCTTATCTTAGAGATGCTTCATACCAACAATGGTGAATTTAAAAAAAATGGTCTTGTAGTTTTGAAGCAGTTTAGATCTAAAATGTACAATTATAGTTAATCAACGTCGCACGACAACAGATGAAAACCAATCGCAATAGGTCACCTGAGTAACTCAGGTGATCTAAAGAGCCAGGATGTAGTGTAAAATTATCAATTTGAAAGGTTGGTGGGAAAGGTAGGTTTGCTTCCCATCAATGCTTACAAATCTCATAACCATCTGGTTTAAATGAATAAATCAAATAAACCAATTACATCTGAAGATCTGAATTATGAGTCAAAGGAAAATATGAAACTTAACAATAATTGAGAAACGGATTAGGCTAATTTGTAAACTGTCGCGGTAAAGGGTACCCCCGCTTGATTATGCGTCAGATGGAGAGAGGAGTGAGACGTAGTCAGTCACGGATGTCCGACGACGAAGGGTTCCTCGTTTAATTGAAGCAGAAAGAAACAAGTACAGTTGAACTTCGGTATCTCGAACACTGATATCTCGAATACCATGGCTATGTCGAACTGATTCTTAAGGTACAGCTACTATTTTCTGGATATTTTCACCCTCAATATCTCGAAATCCATGGATATCTCGAACTTTTTCTTTGTACCATTGATTCCAAATAACGAGGTTCAACTGTATAAGCTTAGTCATAAGTCACAGGGCCTGACCTGTAAGTTTCACGTTTTTTGATGTACAGTGCAATTTTGTTTTTGTGACGCTTCCCACCATGATTCGTTTAAAAGGCTATCCGATAAAATTCTATCATCTAGGTGGTTTGGTGTTTCGTGATGGCATTAATGCAGCTGCATAATTTCCCAGAATGATTATGCATATGTGGTAAAACTCCTACAAATACTGGATGCAAGAAAATTCATATTATCCACAGATACCATTACAATAAATGATCATTTGCGCTGCGAGAATTCTTTCACTCATCTATTGCCGGTGAAGGGCTGTAAGATTTAGGCCATGTTCGGCGCTTACAGCCTTTGGGGAGGGAGCAATCTTTATTGCGCACCACCTGGGTCAAATGACACGGGACCCTCGGTTTATGTAGTCTTAATCCGAAGGACGCCCCATTTCAGTAGCCCCTTACGACAAGCAAAAGGGTATTGTGGATTTATTCAACCGGATCCCATGGTGTTTTCTTAAAATTTTTGTGTTTTGATTTATTATTTTTTATATATGTCTTTCTTTTTTTTATATTATAAGAATGTATGCAACGAAAACAAGAGCAATTTTGCAAAATGTTAAGTAACATATCAATCAGATTTCTTGGAAATGCACGTGCCTTGGAAACTCATTGCCAACAAACTGACGATGTGAATCCCAAGTTCACAAAGTCCAGTTCTTCTTGCGGTAAAAGTACATCTAACGTATTACCTTGGCAACACTGCGATATCATGGCGTTACACATGCTCCTGGGAGGGCGATTCCCAAGAAACGGAGACCACGGTTTATCACCCGTCCTTTGCATGCTAACGCTACTAGACCACGCATGGAGACGAAAATATACATGTTATCACCAAATGTCACAGACGGGTCTTGGTATTTTCTGATATGGACCCATTGTCACCAGATAAATAAGCCAGACAGACTCTTCAGAAGTTAGTTTTTGATATTCATACAATTATCCATGAGAGTGGCCTGTTCTCTGATACCGAAGTTATCTGGTTGTGATATGGTTTGAAAAGCTATTATCAAACAGCTACAAGTGTTTTCTTGAAGACAAGATAGGTTTTTGCTGGGGACCAGTTCAAACCCCTATATTCTCCGAACACACGGTACCATGAACATGTTCTAGATCTTGTACAAAATCTTCAATAAGAAAGAATACCTCGCCATACACCACACATGCTTTCACCTCTTAATATTTACAATGACCAGTCCTTTGTCATTAATAAACATATGCTGTATTTCTCGATAAAAGCCTTGACATTTCAAGTAAACATTCTACGATATTAGGTTGTGTATATACTATCATCATCATCATCTTTTTTTTCTTCTTCTTCTTCTTCTTCTTTTCCATATATTTCTTGAATTTGTAAACATGATCCTTCAAACCTCCTCAAAAAACATTTCTGGCATTGGTTAAACAATTACATTCTCTGTTGCTTGCATTAATGCACTTGTACTTTTGAAAACTAAAAAGCTAAAGCAAGTTTCGCATTCATATAGTATTTCAATCAGACCATCATCATATCAATATAGGACATCTACTTGTAATCATTGGTTTTTCCTTCAACCAAACATGTTTGTTTTTTGGGGGGGTAAGATATCCATGTATAAATAAATTCATGTACTTCATTTTTCTGCCGAAATATCGTTTAAATCCTATACATGTGCACATTTTATAATCTTCAAACACTGAAAGAAATGTATGGCTTAACTTTATATTCTTTTTTCTTTATTCCTTAAAAAATAAACAACAAACTAATAACGATAAACAATCCAAACTGACATCATGATTATGGTCTCCGAATTGACTTAATTTTAACTTTGTTCTAAAAAACTCATAGTTTGAATGCAAAATACATGTATGTGCACACATTTTACGAAAAATAGTTGATTGCAAACGGTGGTTTTCTGAGAGTCTAAAAGCACATTGTACAATGCAAGAAAAGACATGCAGAGTAAAGTACCAAGAAGTCTTTTAAAATTTGGGGACCTATAACAGTGCTTGTGATAACGGTCAGATACCAATGCAATATAATCTATTCTAACATAACCCCACAAGTCAATAGATAGATTACTTGAAGTGCACAGTATTCCTTAACATTTCCGTTCCACTTAGAAGATTATCATCGTATTTCTGCGTGATAACTGATATATAACATCGACTGTCAAACCCAGGCTTTCATAAGCCAAAGCGAAGAGATGGCGGACAACTTGGTCGTCAAGAAATCTAACACCAGCCCGGCTCCATTCCCGNGCCAAAGCGAAGAGATGGCGGACAACTTGGTAGTCAAGAAAGCTAACACCAGCCCGGCTCCATTCCCGGAAGACGATGAGGACATTACGGACAGCGAGGATTCTCTGATGATTGACAGCGAGGAGGAACACCAAATCAACCAAAGCGCCGAACTTAGGTTCAGGAGATCGCCCATGATGGGTGGGCCCAGCCCCCAGGGGATTGAAAATTACGACAACTTGAGGCGTCAGATGGAAAATAAAAACACTCAAAGAAAGACTGACACAGATATCCGAATTGTCATCAGCTATCTGCGCTCGGTGGATGAGAACAGAAACCCGGAAGACGTTCCAGCCGCCGAACTGGACAAATATTTGTCGATGTTTTTCACGATCGTGAAGAAACACGATGGAAACGAATACGAACCGGCGAGTTTGCGCGGGATGCTGTGCAGTGTCGAACGCTACCTTAAAATGAAACACTACCATACTTCTGTTACCAGGGATCCCGTTTTTGCATGTACCAGGCACGCGCTCAAATACAAGCAACAAAGACTTAGAGAAATAGGCAAAGGCGTCAAGAAGCAGAGCGAACCACTAGGTAAATTGGGCTTTGATCGAGTACACCAGTTATTTTCTGAACAAGAAATGGGACCACACACCCCAATGTCCGTCATCAACACTCTGTGTTTCATCATCATAGTTCACTTTAGACTACGCAAAGCCATAGATCATAAGAACTTGCTATGGGGTGATATAAAGTTAAAATTTGATTCTAAAGGAAACGAATACCTTGTATACCAACCAGTGACCGTGACCAGCCAAAGCCTGAAGGCCGCGAGAATGAACGAGTCTAAACTTTGCATTTGGAGCAAACCTGAACTAAAAGAAAGAGACCCGGTGAATATATACAAACTATACGCCAAGAAAAGACCTCCCAGCATGCAGCACGAGAACTCTCCGTTCTATCTCGGAATAACGACCATTAACCCGACCCCCATGCAGTCCTGGTACCGTACATGCGCCATGGGAGTCAATAAACTTAGCGATCTAGTGCGCATGATCCGCAGCATCACAGGACTTCCGCGCACTGCGCTTGACGGATCAACCGAGAGCATTTTGTCCGCCAACTTTTCTATGCCGTCTACAAGTGATCGTCTGCCGTACTCCTACAAACCAATTCCACCCGTGCCAAACTACACGCCCATCAAACCGAAATCTAGCTTGTCCGAGGAATTGACGGAAGGAAGCGGCTTGGCGGAAACAACCGAAGATGTTGATGAATCCTCGCGCTCAAGGTGTCTCTCCGCTTCGGAAAGTCCGCTTTCGCCATCCGCCAGTGAGTGTATATCACCACTCAGCAATGGGAACCAAACAAAAGGTACAACAATTATATACAATGTACTGTAAAGTAAATAGCAGTGCACAGTGTATCTGAATACAACCTTGAATATTTTGTTTTTGGCATAGCTATATGCTCTCTTATGTCTACTTCTTCAAAATTCACTTACAAAGTATGTTAATCATCCTTTATTCGCGACAGCCTCATTTCGCGATATATAAGTGATGAATTGTTCGCAGCGAATAATTTTCGCGACCAAGATTGTCCATTTGAGATATTTGGTGCTGAACATTGTAAATGAAACAAGTTAAAAGACAAAATAAATGAAATAATCCCTGAAATTATATATATAGACAAAATATACATCAGGTCATGCAATTGTCTCACTAAATCCACAGCTGGCAAGAGTTTTTTGTCAAAGAAGGAGAGATATTTTATAAAGAAATAAAAGGAAGCTAACTCGATGAATTTAAAGCCTTCTCCCATGTGCAGGGGGGGGGGGGTGACGCTATTTTTCAAGAAACCATGTCACGTGGTCGAACTATAGATTGCAAGTAGGAGATCATAGCAGGGTTTCATGTTCTTTATTTTGACTCATATACTGTACAACTGTCTATTCGACTTCGTGAAGTAGTCTTTTTTTTCTAGATCCATCTTTAATGCTGTATCCCAACACTACATTTAAGAAATTATTAAATTACACATTGCACAACAAATGTTTGTTTTTGCTATTTTCTATAAACACTCAATCCAAATAAACGTTTTTGAAATTAACCACTTAATTACATGTACATATAGTAGACCATGAGTTTTTCATACAAGACTAGAAAATCTTTTATCTAGATGTACAATTGTTTACTTGTAATATCAAAATGAATACGATAATAGTCGGTATATTGTATCGCTGATAAATCAAACTAGGGCAACCTATCAAGGAAACTTGTTCCAATATGGATAACTTGTCATGTATGTAGATCTTCATTATATTCCATATATACCTACTATTGTCAATACATAGACTTTGGAATTAGGAGAAATGTATTTTGGGTTTCAGGTGAACAATCGACACCTCTGCAAAGAGCCAAGCAAGCAATCTGCGGAATTCTTCAGTCATTGGAGCAATCGGACGCAAAAGAGCTAGAGAAATGGCTGAAACAGTCTTATTCGGACACAATTGGTAAGGCGTCAAAGAACAGTTTAAACCGATGGAAGTTTTTCTGGTAACCTAAATGTCTGTAAATGGATGTTGAATTATTACCTAGTACATTAGTAGGCAGTTATACATTTGTACATGAATTCATATGCTACAAATTTCAATATACTCAAGTTAATTCGTAATGGGTAGGATAAGTTAATAAGACTGTTTACGTTCACTCGGCCCATCCTGTCGATTTCTAACCTTCAGATGGAATATGAATATGGATCGATCGATCGATCGATTGTATATTGTTTTACATGTGTGTACGTCCCGCTTGAGAATTTTTCCCTCATATGTCACCATGTCGGTGAAGGGCTGCAAAATTTTGGCCTATGCACGGCACTCTTGGCCTTTCAGCAGGCAGGGATCTTTATCGTGCCACACCTGCTGTGACATGGGTCCTCGGTTTTTGCGGTCTCATCCGAAGGACCGCCCAATTTAGTCGCCTCTTACGACAAACAAGGGGTGCTGAGGACCTATTCTAACTTATAAGTTGATGTGATGTAATAAACCATATGATAAGTATAATGAATATATTCTTAACATAATTTTGTGTATAATAGTTTAAAAAAAAAAAAAAAACATCAATAAGGGCCAAATAACGTGTCTTTCGGATACGACCGTAAAAGAACGGAGGTTCCATGTCGCGACAAGCGTTAACACGTCAACAAACCCCCACTGCTATGGCCGTAAGCACTAAGCGTATGTCTACATTTGTGGTACTTCAGTCTACGGCATAATCATGTTATTAGCATCGCGAATTAAATATTTCGTTTATTCCGTAATTTGGTTTACAACTGGTGACGTCTGAATACGAGTGAAACTTTCTTGACGGGACGTAAACCAAGTAACGAACCATTCATTGTAACAAGGCATTGAGCCTATATGTAAACTCGAGTCTCTTGATGGAATATTATACTTTCACTTTAAGCATGCGCACAATGTTATGTATATGTTTCGTTCTTTGTCAGACTCTGCATTTCTGACTATAATACCTTGCTCTTTTCAGCTGAGAATAGTTCTGAATCTTGTATAAAAGACAAAGAAGATGACAACGATGATAACAGTACAACACATATTACGCTTAAAATGACCTTTAACCCACGTGCACGACCCGGGGAGGAACCAATCAAAATAAATTCTGTGGCAACTAATCAATTAGGCCAAAATTGCGAAACCAAAACTTGCAACGAAAGCAATGGGGTGGAAAGTGTTCATGGTGCACGCAAAAGAAGTACCGCTGAACTGGACATTGACAATGAAGGCAACGCGTCGTCATATCCGAGTAAACGCAACAAAATTCCTACGCCGAATCCCGTCAATCTCACCAATGAAAATTCACCAAATGCTGTGACATCACATGACGATGAACTGAAGATATCCAAGACACTTTCAGAAAACATGACTACTAGTTCTCCCAATGTAAGTGTCGCTGCATCGCATATATCAGATCATTTAACTTCACCAACTACAGATATTTTGCCAAACTTCACGTCCAGTTATAGCACAGTTCCGCACGCTCACATGGCACCGGCGCATGCGCAGCGCCCGCCATTCTTTGGCACTCATGACCCAAACTGGTCCACCTCCCTACCTTACCCCGCTCTGTACCACAGAGGAGGAATGGAGACGGTCACACCAATGACAGCACACTGTAGTTACACACAGTACCAGTTCGCGCAGTCTCTTCACGCGGCAAGTTCATGCCAGTTCCCACAAAACAACATGTAGCCGTTTCAATGTGTTTATGTACTTTTTTGAGTTCAATGTATACATGTATATTGAGTGATTTATTAACCTTTAAATCCTTTTTATACTAACTTTGAATATATGAAATTAAATATCAATGAGATATCAGCATGGCTTCGTGTTCATTTGAGTAAACGTACTATGTACATGTATTATTGCCTACCGTCCAGGCATCAAACAATACCAAAGGTTTTTTAAAATACCCGATATTTGCTGTCTCCGAAACGATGCGAACAATTATATAAGCCATAAAAGATAACAATTCAAGTTTAGATTCTTGATACTGTAACGTATTTATCTATACGTAAGCACCTATCAGGGCTCGTACCTTGTCAATTCAAGGTTTGGGGATACTAATATATACAATCTCCTCTCAAAGATGATTAGCCAATGATTTAAAACGAAGGCCTGCAAAATATATACCAAAAACGTATGCCTAACCTTATCTAGGTTCGATAATCACTAGGCCCTATAATTTGAATTAGGGAATCTACACTAAAATCTAATTATTGGGTGATTGGCAGTGGGTAGACTATGGTTAGCCTTACTCTGGTCAAACTCGGACTACCGCTTATACTGCAGCCGTATTCAGGACACACAGTATAAGTGATAACCCTTCCACTGCTGTGTCACTACAAGCCTATTCAGGCAGACACACTGCACAAAAACAGCTTGGTCGCCAGACAGGCCAGGAAGACGGTTTACTCTGCTTGGTGGCTAACCTCTATCGCTGGCTACCTCTGAGTGGCAAGCCACTGCAACACACAACTACTGCCGTTAAATTGCAAATCTATAAGACCTTACTGGACCGTAAGGTCAACCATTTTGTAAGCTGACTTTCTTTAATGTATCACTCACCACTGCAATTAATACTTCAAAACACGTCTTCTTCTCTTGGCATCTGACACTGGAAATGATTTGACTTCAGAGCGCGGCTTTAATATACCCTTTTGTCACGTGACCCACAACCCGAAACATATTGGCTAAACCCAAATGGTCACACCTATAACTTTCCGAAATATTACAATACGTTGCACGAAAAAGAAACCTGTTGCATTAAGCAATGGTGAGTACATTGTCAACAATCTGCAAATATTGCACGACGTCATCGTAACAGAAGAGAAGCTGGACTATCTCGTTCATTTTATAAATGTATATGTAAAGGCAAATATAACGAACAGTGATCAATTTCGTAAGTCCCAAATAGAATACAAAAACAAGAGTTGGGCAAACACGGACCCCTGGACACACCAGAGGTAGGATCAGGTGCCCAGGAGGAGTAAGCATCCCCTGTTGACCGGTCATGCACACCCGCCTTGAGCCCATAGCATGAAAATTGTTCAAGGAGGAAAATGGTCCATGGTTATAATATTTTTATTCAATTTCTCGTGCTGATAACCAACAATCGTGTGTACACTGTAAATAATGAACCAGTCCACTAAATTAGAAAGTCAACATTACGTCACAGATGAGAATTAAGCTGCAAGGTGATGTCGTGTGATCAGACTCCAGATGATCTCATATTCTAGTTAATGCTACAGGCTTAAAAAACCCTAAATAATAGTTAAGCTTATCTAGATCTAAATTTTACTTTTCTTATATGAAACTAAAAAGTCAGTTTCGTGCAATTTTGCACAAGTAAAAAACAAGTTTTTATTTGCACTGCTTGCCTCCTATTTGGACGAGTTCATTCATGGCACTACTAGTATGTGCATTATTCAAGTAAAAGCATAAATGATAACGTGGTAGTATCTAGAGCCAGATCAAGTCCACTATTCAAAATAAACTTCTGTACTCTTAAATCAGTATCTGTTTATTACATTATAAAAGTCGACAAGTGTGCAGAGTACATGTTCTGATAAACACCAGTCATTAAGTACTTAACTTTCAGTGAAAGAAATTTGATTAGTCAGGCAAGTTTTGTTACTTGTGGTATAACATTATGATGAAATAAATTCAAACCAGCTAAGTGGTTGTTTTTCCCGCCCGATTTCAAGACGCGACCCATATCCTGCCGTTAAGAATTTCATTCTATAGGTAGACACATTTCAGTAGGCCTAACGATGTATGTGTTTGCTTTTGTAATATAATGTAGTGATATTGGACATTTTTGTTCAGATTCCAAAATTCATCACAGTACGAGACAAACTGGCTCGTAACAGGAACTCTCCAACCAGAGCCATTGTATAATTCCTCAAGTGACCTTCACTTCTTCCAAATAACCTTGAGTCAGAAACATGCCACATCATCCAGTTAGAAACTAGGTACAATTTCGCCAGATATCTCTGTATTTTGCTTTATCATACAGCTAACAAATAGTTTATTATAAAATCTGCGTAAAATCCAGAGAATGTTGGCGTTTAAATTAAACGCTAACTTTGCATTGCGTAAATTGTTTGCGCCCAAAACATTCCGAGTATGAGCCGTACCGTAACGACGTAAACAACTGATCCAAAATGGCAGACGACGGTCCTCCCAATCTGATAGAGCCGGTATTTGATTTTATATATTATTGCATAGGCGGATTTAGAGGGGGGTAGACCCCCCCTCCCCCCCCCGCCTCTTTCTGTGACCAAAATTATTATTATGTCTTGAAGTATAGCGAAGTAAACTCCTAAAAATAACTTTAAAAGCCCTTAAACCCAGGAGCTCCCAAGGGCTTTGCCCCCCGGGGAGCAACATGGGCACTATCCCCGGTCTCTAGCCTAATTGCCCCCTCTATCAAAGGACCCCCCCCCCCCCTCCTTTCGACAAATCCTGGATCCACCACTGTATTATATTCAATATATTCATATCATTTACTTTAAAAAGACAATGTTTTATTGTACATAAATTACGATATTCACAAAATCAGTTTGGTTCATGCATTAATGACGGGTTTAATAATGAACAGTTGAGAAATGCATGCTGATATTTCACACTTCCGCCTTAGATGCCAATATTCTACTTTGGAGTATTTTGAGTGAAAAGGGATAAAAACTTCTGCTACACAATAAAAGGGTTGAAAATATTTTTCCTTTTACTCCGACAATAAACTTAGAATTTCTTTTGTTATGTTGTACTGCATATGAGTTTCACCTTTACCGCTAACTTACACAACGTTAAGTAGTAAGGACTGCTCCTGTTCGCAGGTGCTCGTAAATGTATTACTACATGCAAGTGGCTTTTCAAAATCAAAATATTACGCAACATAAAGCATCAGAAACGTAAACATCAATTTGTGAAAGCTTGTTTCCATGGCAACGCAGTGGTTGAGCAATCCCAAAATCATTAACCTAATAAATAGGGTATATAAAAGTTCACCATGGTAAATATAGACATTTTCGGATTGGGGGCCAAAAATGGCCTTACCATTTATAGTCCTTTGTTCATGATAAAAACAGATTGATAATTTTTTCATGGGGTTCTCTTTATATATGTTAGTAATTTAAACAAATTTTAAAGGAGAACGAGAAATAACAAAATATTCAATAACGAGATTTATTGCTAACACCATTATGTGACAGGAAAGGAAATACTAGCATCATAATGTTATCACAATAAAATATAATTATATTATTATATTTAAGCAATATAATTTACATACATTTATTGAAACAAATCAATACAATACGCAAATACAGTAAACATTATCTTTTTATACTAAATATATATATGACAGTTTAAATAACTACGATCTCGTCTTCCACCTCAGATTTCACCAGAACATTGGGATGTCTTGATTTAATGTGTCTATCCAAATCCCGTCTTCTGACCAGAATTTTCCCGCAATGGTCACACCGATACGGTGTTTGTCCTTCAGCGTGAAGACGAACGTGTTTGTTGAGATTACTTGGATCACCGAATGGGCGAAGACAAACTTTGCACTTTAACGGTTTGTATCCCGTGTGAGTGCGCAGATGGATTTTCAAGCCGTACTTCCGGGAATAGAGTTTTCCGCAGTACAAACACAGATGCCCTTTCTGCGATTTATCAGCAAAGAAAGATTTCGGTAGCAAGTCCAATGGCTCCCCCTCTACGTCACCAGGAAGCGGAAGTTGAAATTTTTCGATAACCTCATTTTTGTATGAATTATCCGACTGTCTCTTTTTGAACTCAGTACGCCATTCTTGTAAAGAACTTTCTAATGTAGGCATTCTGCTACCTGGTATAAAGTATGGTGTTAAATATTTGCCGTAGACGAAATCACGTGACTGGAGAGTCATAACAGGAGCAAGAGACATTGGAAAGAACGGAAATGACGGATACTGATGATAATCACCCGGATGCATATCTGTAGCGCGGCATTGCAGAGCTCTAAGTTTAGGAGAGTAAAATGCACTGTTTGAAGCTCTGAAATCCACGCCGTACTTGCTGCGCTCCAGTGTAGAATTTTGGATATTTCTGGAAGTAGCGGCATCTAGAAATGGTCTGAAGAGTGTCTGTGGTTGTTGGGTCATGGCGTCCTTTGTGCATTTAAACAGGATATGAGCCTTCAGAGGGTTGGGGTACTTGAACGTCTTTCCACACGAATCACAAACGTAGCATTCTTTACCTGGAAATGTATGGGGAAAATCTCATAAATTTCTATATAGAAATCGTAAAGTCTGATAAAAAAAAGGCAGGAACATGTATGGCGGTTTTCAAGAGAAGTCGACGTAAACCTTACAGTTTTTTTTAAAGAAGGAGGTAACGAACAGAGATTAATCTTATAAATCTCAGAAAGATTACAAAAATCGAGAACAGGATCAACACGGACCACTGAACAAACCAGAGGTGGAATCCTGTGCCTAGGAGGAGTAAGCATCCCTTAATGACAGATCGCAGCCACTGGGAGCTTTCTATCTTGACCCGGCAAGCAGAGTATAATTCATTTGCCACGAATAACTAATTTTGTTGTCTTTAAATCCTGAATATTGATAATCAGTAAAATAGTAATTTTTTTTCCCTTCCATGAAAAAAATCATGGTAGAGCGACAGAATATGCAGATGTTTGGGGAAAAAAAAGATAAATAGATTAAAAACTATTGAAAAACATTTAGATAGATAATTTTTGCATGCGGTATGAATTGCTGAATTGCAAATAAATATTGGGACGTTGGCGAAAGTTAAAAAATTACAAATTTTTTTCTTTTTTTTTGCCAATGCATAGATTTAATCACGACAAACTTCAAATACAGAACAGTGCGAGTCGATGTGCTCATTAATGAGGGTAGGGAATTTGACAATTTGCTCTTAAAATCTAATATTTATATCAGCTGTTTCCAATTTGTCATTGCTACAATTAGCGCGATTAAAACTCCATTATGAATGCAAGATATGTACTAAGAAATAAAATGACATACCAATACCTTTCTATGAAATATCTTTTCATTTCAATTGTGATCATTTTGCATTTAAATCTTTAAACAAATTTGTACATACAAATTCTCTTGATATGGCAGTTTTTTGTTTTGTTAAAGGTTTCAGAATTCAATTATTTTAAAAAAAAATTATTTATATGAATAATTGTTTTTATTCATTCAAAGCAAAATAAGATGTATTATAATTTAATTTTAATTATGTTAAAATAGGTGTTATCAATGTGGACTTGGACATTTCTTCCCTGGACTTGCCTAAAATTCACCCTTAAAGTCCTGGACTTGACCATCATAAAAAAAAAATTGAACTCCTGCTCACAGAACAAAACTGAATTCTAAATGCAACGGTAACACATCAAACAAAAAGTCTTAGAAAAAAAAAAAAAATAGAACTACTAGTATTTGTTGATGATTTGGTTTTAAAATGTAATTACGCAAGTAGCCTAATATAGCTGCTGTGTTCTGAGAAATTGGAATGATAAAAGACCGTAATACAGAAAATCTACATTATCATATGCCCATCATCAAAAATCTCAGAATAAAATTTTCTGGATACAGACCTTGTATGTTGACTAGTGACAAAAAGGGAACACCGCACTGCCTGGCCAGGTCGTCTCCGTACCACGCCAATACCTCTTCTCCTCCCCTTAGTCTACGCAAGGTTCTTAAATAAACAGCCCCATCATTGGAGCGAAAAAATTCGGTATTCTGCTCGTGCCGGTCTCGTGCAGGGCGTACTCCATTCAGCCAGTCAGTGGCCGCTTTCAGCTCCGAAACGATCGTGTCATCTTGAAATTTCACCTGGTAATTAAAAAGTTAAACACTTGACATATTTCAACCTTAAAACAAATATTGGATCTAGTTGATAATTTCCTTTATACGAGTATTAAGTAAAATGTGATTAATATCGATGAATAATCCGTGTACATATTGACAGAGGCGATCAACTGGAGGCAGATTTGATGCAATAGATATTTTGTTCCATTTCAGTCGTGTTTCTAGGGGGGATTAAAATTTCATGCCATTGTTTTCCCCTTAAATCTTGGTCAACAAGAAAAGGGTTTTAATTTACACCTGTCTGGGTCCCCGGAGCCACTGTTACCACTGCTTGATACAGTGTCTATAAAGTTTATTTGCACTCAAAGGATATCCCCCATCCACACCAAATAAAGCGATCAAATAGAGTGAAATCCCCCAAATCTAATATAATAGGTTAATAAAGACACAAGAACGGCAGCGGCTCTGATAGATGCAAACAGCGGCACGTTTGGTTGGGCGTATTAATTAAAATATCTTATTCATGACGCAACTGCTATTTCGGGGAAAAGCAGCGTATACCCGATCAATTTTTCGGGGAGATGAATCTTTAAAGATGGTTTAGTATAATAGCGTCGTGAAGGCCTTGTCAAAATTGTGGACACAGTGACCACGCTGGCACGCGCTATGCACGAGAATACGGCCACTTGATCCATCTCGACATTTTAATGCATCCTCGCAGCGGCCATTTTCCACTTCACTTGAAACAAATGACCCACTTGCAAGCCTCTTCAGAAAATGATTTGTACAAAATTTTGCCGATTTATTGATAAATAACACAACTAATCACATGTTCCGTCCCTTTCCCTTCCGTACGTCTTGTGTCAAATTGAAAATCAGTGAACAACTTCCAAGAGGCAAATTACATGGGTCTGGTTTTACCGGGAGCCCCAAGTATTGCCCTCGGCCATCTGACTCGGTCAATTAATCAACTCTCATATGACACATTCCCAAACAGAATACCTCTGTAAGTGGACAATGTGCAAGACAAACCTCTCTGATGTGTAAGGTCGAGTGCTGCAATTTACTTTCTACCATTGCTGAGAGCCTCATTACCACAGACAACGACAGTGAATGGTCGAGGCCATGAGTTAAACACAGTCCTGCCCGAAAGTTTTACAAGGTGACGGTACAGTCTGTTTGCCAATGTATCTTACTCTTTTCAAGAATGGAATAATCTTTAAAATCATGACGAGGGAACTGAGTTTTTGTGGAAAGGAGCTCTAGATTTAGATGAAGGACATGGAATTCCTTTCGCACTTTCGAGTCTTTAATGATTTCGGTTGTAAATCTGAATTATCTGTAAGAAGATTGACATTTTCAGAAATTATATTTTTGGATAAATCACAAAAAATGCGATTTTTTAATGATCGTAGAGAGCAGATGTATCTAGGTTTGAATTCCCAGAATTTTAAAACGTGATCGAACATATTTCTTTTTAAAAAAAAAATCATTAGGAACAGTACATATAACCCACCCCTAACCTCTCCCAGTGATCATATACACGCATCCAAATAAGCCGTTTAAAATTCACCGTTTTCCGATTTGAGTTATTGAATTTGATCAAATTACGTTTTTCTATAGATTCTGGTGACCGCATACGTGACTATATTCTGGTGACAGCATACTCGACACCGAATTCACACTGTCGATTTATTCATCTTCTATTTTTCACACATCAACTAAATTAAAAAAGAATTATGAGAAGATAGTTGAATCAGTGTAATTGATTTCTGTGGAGATGAAATCATTGGTATATCTCACCATTTTTTTTAATAATTCAAAGTTAGGAACCCAAGTTAGAGCTCCTCATTCGATCTTTTTCTTTTAATGTTGCTAAAAAAAAATTCAAACAAAAATTGGAATACCAAATCTTTTTAAAAATTAAGTGAAATGTGTTCAGTATACTGGTAATATTTACCACATTATTATTAACATTGCTTTAAAAAAGAAGTTTCAATTCTAAAGTAACAAAAGTGATGTTTGGAGTTAAAAAAAAAAATGCATGGTTTCTGATGTCGAACCACTAGAAATAGTATAAAAGTAGTTCTATATATTTCCATGGTTTTGCCATACAATAACTTTGATGAAATATTTCAAACATCATAGATTTCAATCAATTTCTTTTTAAATTAATTAATTAAAAATTACGCTTTAAGGCCTTTTATTCTCTTATATATATAACTCTTTGTTTTAGTAATGATAGAGATACGGGTGATTTATTTATTTCCAATGTCAAATATCTTTTATATACTTTATATATCATATATATAATCAATTTGCGCATTTGTTGGAACATGATCCAAGGAAAATTAAGGCAAAATTTAAAAAAATAATCATAGTCATGATGAAATTACGATGATTTTGATTGGCTGAAAATTTGTTTGATTTCTTCTTCAAAGAAAACTGGATTTTGACGTCATGTTGTATATCAATGTGAAACTCTAATCGTATCATGTTTTTAAAAAAAAAAAAAAATGATTTAAACTCAATGGTTACGTCATATTTTTTCTTTTTCATCGTAAAATTATTTTTAATCTAAAATCTGAATTAGGGATGGGCATGCACGTATCATTTATTTGTAATAATTTTCGACTTCACAGAAAAGCATATCGACAGAACACGAAGACAAACTTCGAAATGATGTGAATAGCACAAAAAAGAGCTAAAACACTGTTTTGTTTTGAATAAGGGGAAGGGGGCAAACTTCCAAATAATGTGACAAGTAAAAAAAAAAAAAAGGGGGGGGGGGTGCTAATAAAACATCTGCTCGCTGTTCCTGAAGGGGTGGGGGGGGGCTTCTAAGATTATTGACATGATGCAAAAACAAATTACTTGACAAAAAGTAGGGGTGGTGTGTGTGCAAAAACAATACTTTTTGCCCCCCCCCCCCGGCTTCCTAAGCCCATGGGGGAGAGAAAATTTTTGACCAGTGCTGCTATTGAACCCGGGGAAGATCATCGCCATCAGCCCACAGTCTCCGCTGTACTGTAGTATCTGGGCTGGTTACGGAAAACCGAAGGCAAATGCGTTAGAAAACGGTTATGAAACAGTATAATCCGAGGCCTAAACACTTGTGGCTAAAACAAAGTATCCACTCGCTCTGGATGTTGTGTGAATCACGGGTATTTAAAAAAAAGAAAAGTGCATCAAATTGCCAAAATCTCACGAACTGATTGGAATCATTAAAAAGCCGTCGATCTCCAATAGATTGCTGTTCTGTTCTCAGATATTTTTGGTTTTTCCTCCAAGATTGTTATTCTTTTGTGAAAAGATTTGCAGAGCTTCATATAGTTACTAAGTTTATATTAACAGTTAAATAATCGATAATCTAAGAGACAATGCCGTATCAGACACCGATTTCCAATTAACAATTTTGACAGTTTTGATTCAATACCCAGAAAAGCTGCATGAAAAAAGATAATGTTTTTCTCCTGCGCGCAATTACAGAGTCCTAGGCCCACGAAGGTTAACGATCGGCCTCCTGTGATAATGATGCAAAAATTAAAGTGAAATTTTAAGCAAATTATTAGTCTCAACAAATGGATAGTCCATTGTATGTTATAGTTTATCAGGGGTGGAAAAATCTGGAGTTTTGTCTTGGTGTAGTAAGATAGTGAGATCATGATATAAATAACGTTGCTTGAACATTCTGCCACATTTCTGTGATAATTGGTCCAAAATTACACATAGAGCACAGAAATGGACCAGGAATGATATCGAAATTTGAATTTTCTTGCTATCATATTTAAATTGACGAAAAATTAAATTGTTCCAAGCTTGTGCTCTATATGAATTTTAGACATATTTCCTCACAAAAATGTGGTGATTTGAAGCAAATTC
>CAJDSM010023277.1:1017-12107 GCA_903981925.1 Ostrea lurida
TGTGTCGTTTTCTGCCTTGCGTTAAGTGGAGTGACATATGAGGATCACTTTAGATCCGTTTTTGTGTCACCTGCCTGCGTTAGCGAGGCGACATATAGGATTCACCTTTAATCGTTTGGATTTGGCGTCGTTCCTGGATCGTTGTCGTCGGCGTTCACAAATTTTTCTGTTTCACATTTTCTCAGACCACAAAGGCCAGCTTCCTGATATGTGGCAACAGGAGCATCAGTATGGACAACTGTATCGTGTATGCACGTTTCCATCGTGCCGGCATTGTCAACTTTCCTTGTTTGACGCGCAGAAACTGCTCCCTGCACAGCATGTATGAAATAGTTATTGTGTTAACCATCGGACAATTGTGCCCTTATTCGTGACAATAAATCACTCCCCATGCTCAAAGGCCATTTGATGTCTTCCAAGCATACGTTCCTAAATTTTGAGCCCCAATGCGCACCGGCATTGGTGACATCTCCATATACGAGTCACACATAATCCATCGGTCAAGGCTCAGAAGACGCGTAAATACACCATAAGGATAATCATATCTTCATATAAAGTTATGTGAAACGATCTTTTGGCCGTGCTAAAGGGGAGCCGAGTTTTCTCCTTGACACGGAGAGCCACCCTTTACGCGTGCATGGCGACGGACATTACACGGATGGAGAGCCAGACCTTTCAGTATGAAATAACTGTAGAGAAGTACCATGCAAGTGACCTTTCAGTGACATTTCAGTCTGACTGAATGGCTACGTATCAATTTCAGTGAACCATTCCGTAGTGTCACCTTTCAGTTCGACAAAAAAACAAAGCTCGCTCTCTCTAGTGGAGCACATCAGGGGTTCAACCAATTTTCAGTGTAGCCCTTTCCACCGACAGGGTGGCCGCTTGCCGGACAAATAGTACGCCCTTGGTCATTTGTAAGACGGCAGGATAAAGGCCGCGTTATGTGGAAGAAATAGAGGTGTAAATATACTTTTCATTTTCTATCTAGAGCAATAAGACTTTTTATTTTAATAAAAGAAATTGGGAGTTTATAATGTTTCCAACAGGTAGTCTGAGAAATATTGAAAATTACTTCTCTACCATTCCAACCATGACCAACAACTCATATATGCAATTCGTTATATTCTAATACTTTTATAACTCACAATTCGATGCACTGACTTGATAATTGCTGGAGGGATAAAATCGACTTATTATCGACTTCGCAATTTTTTCCATAACTTCTCATGTCATTGAGTCAATACGAGAAAACTGAAAATACCTTTAATTTAGCTAATAATGGCACATATTTATTTCTCCGTCGATTAGACGGGGGTTAAGCAATGCGGCCATTCGGGAGTGCTGCCAAAAAACATAAATTCTAAGGAAGTTTGAAAAAGAGGGGTCCTAATAGGACTTGGATAGTTTTGGGGGCTATGAATCAAAAAGCGGGAGGAGCCAAGGAAAGCGGAAAACTCCGACATTTCCCCCGGAATTTAGGGCTTTTTTTTAATTATGGGCTATACGTTTCGGTTTTTACCCACAATAGAACGCCCGCTGAACAATACTATAAAGCGACAAATGTATTGTGTATAAAATCCACAGTTTTGTCCAGGCCCATTCTGCTATACAAGATGGTCAAGTACTTCCCTATCAGTTATGGACGACGGACTTAGAAGATGAGGATCTGTTACTAATCTGTAGGTTTATAGGAACCTGTCACTTTTGGTTTTGTGGGCCTCATGGTCCCGGATCTATGTATTGTTTACATGTTTTACTCCACCAGAGCACCCGATCTAAGGTCGCGCAAGCGTGGCCCCCCCATGCCATCCCCCCCTAGGTTCCCTTGGAATTATATAAAAGTTTTGTTTAGGCCAATCACAAATCAAAAAGAAGACAACAAATTAAACAACGATCACGCTCTGATTTGTAAGGAAGTTCGGCAGGAGAGCTTCAGTTGTGCGTTATCGGTAGGGCATTCCTTCCCTGACCCGTGAATGTATTGAATACACACAACTCAACGTTAATGACTGTTGTTTTTAATGACATCGTTGTTCATTTATGTTAATTTGTCAGAAAATATTAAAATTTTTTCCGGACAATGGTAATAGGAAAACACGAGACTAACTTCATAAAAAGTTATTTGGTGTATTTGGCTACCCTTCTCCACCCATCGGTATTTCTGTCGTCTTAGAATGTTACAATCGTCCACATTTTCAATGTATTGTCTCCAGAACCACAAGACAATGGCAAGGCCAGCTTCTGATGAGATTTGACACAGAAGCATGCACAGTGAGATGGCAGGACACCACCTGTAATCGGTACACGTGTATAAAGACTGTCACGAAGGTTATCCCATGATATTGGAGACCATATCGCCATTTGTCACTTCGCGTGGTTATATGACGCGTCGACAAGATTTTATGAATTTTGTTATGACATGAAGAAGAGGACAAGAATAGATTTCTGTTATTTCAGGAGTAGAAATCGGATCACCGACAGAAAAGATTGGCGAAGTCATGTGCATAGTAATGGAGTGTCTCCAAACCCCCAAATGCAGGCACTTTATCGTGTCATTTCTAATATCAGGCTATTCATGTTACATCAGTGTAGGTAGATGGTTGCAGGCCAATTAGATATGTTAGTAGTTTGATGGGAGAGAGAGAAGGGAGAGATAGGGAGGAGAAGAACAAGAATAGCTGGTTGTTGGTCTGCACGCCCTCCGTCGGAATAGCGCCCTGCGCCCTGGTGAACAAACCACCTATTGGTCGATTCTAAAAGCGATGACATTAGTCTATTTAGTTTTAGACACAATAGGGACGGAAAGGGGGGGTGGGGATTTGGGGGGTAGTGGGGCCCCTACAAGAAGCTGCTTATGAGGGTAGATTTCTTATTAAAAAAAGAAGTGGAAGAATAAGTTATTGGTTATATTTCAGGCATAAAAGTCAAAACATAATTTTTATGCCGAAAACAGTGAGATGGTGGAGCCGAGGGTGCAGAAGATGATACCCATTTTGTGGGAGCGGTTACCACGAGGAAGCTATGTACCCGCGCGCGCCCCGAAATATAGATAAGGATGTCAGTGAAAGCATGGGACAAGGGATGTCCCAAAGCAGAAGGGGGTATATTGGACAGCCATTATTGATTCGCTGCTGTCGTGGGTTCTGCAGTGATTGTATCTGCGTCTGCGTGTTAAATTCAAGGCTTGGGTTGTCGTGTTGTTAGACGGATTGAGGATCTATTAAATTTCCTGGCAAGAATTCGGCTTAGTCGACACCAAATATGGAACAGTCTGCGGCTTTATTCCGTATGATTATTTATGTTGTTCGTAATGTGCGCAGTGCAACGGGACTTCGGCCGGAATAGTGTGAGTCCTGCGCCGCATGGGATGATAGGCGGTTTAAAAAAATGACTAGAAGGATTAGTTCGGCGTAGTCTCCTTGGAGAAATGGTTCTGTTCACAGGAGCAAAAAGCTGAGAGAGAGGAAAAAAAAATATAGAAAATAAGGCAGGACCGACGAACAAATATATAACATCTTCTACGCTCCAAGAGAGAGGGACGAGACAAGGGTCGCAACCCTGTGGAGCCACTGCAAAGGGTTTATATGTTACATTTTGAGAAATCCAAACTATGAGAAGTTGGTCAGCACCGCATAAACTGATAACCAATATAAAGGGACATTAGCGTTTTCAGGGACACCGATTGTATTACAATGACGATAGAGGAATAAAGATGAGTGGGAATGCAAGAATTGCAGGTTCCTGCGCTATACATTGATAGGTGCTGATTGGTGTGGGAAACATATTATAGTAAATGGATTCGGTGCCTATCTTGTTAGTCTATTAAAGGTAGGATACGATGGTCTAAGGAGGGGAAGGACGAGGTTAAGATCATCAAAGGACATACCAATTCAGAGAAGATTAATTGAAGACAAAAGAGTTGATGGTGACAGTATGAAACAAGTGCGAGGAGTTGATGGGTTTTAAGCAGCAGTAGTTCATGGAAGCGTAACTCAGTGCAGTTCAGATGGTGAGGTAGAGAGTTGGAATCGATGCCAGGGTATACAGGAAAGAAGGAGCAAAATCATGACTTTGAGGTTTACTATTTTGGTTAGGTTTTGACAGATTATAATTATATTTGAAAAGTAATGTGTGTGAACAGAATCTTTCAAGAAAATAAGGGTACTAAGTTCTTGACAATGTTTGTCAGTAGATCTTTTGAATCCGAGCACTTTAGCAGTCTTGTGGTTTAGTAGACCCCGTGATTTTTAATCATATAGATCAACAGTGTACTTACATTGTATAGTAAGTGGTGTGTATGCTTCACTTAATATTGTTTTAGCGTTATTAATGTTATTAGATTTAATGTTTTTGGAAATTTATAAAAGTTGGATAAACTATATTTTTGGGCATGTAATAAAATCAGGCATTTAAGATATGACCTCCGTACGATTTTTGTGCGATCCGTCTCTTAGGGGCGATGAACTTGTCAAGATACATGTTGTCCGTGTAGGATGAGTGATATATAAATCTATAATTCGCAGTTGGACGGTAGTAATATTAGGTTATTACTACAATCATAATTGCTTTTTAGAATGATCGGTGCAAAATACGCTTATGTGTGATGGTTATGCAGCACAGTGAGGTTCAGATTGGTAAATTGAATAAAGTCACACTAGTGGCCGGGTATAAGGATGCATTTAACTGTAAGTGGTGGGATGGCGTGTGTTTCTATTAAAATCAAGCGGCAAAATGTGTTTGAATTCACTATACGACAAAAGGAAACCCGGCATAAAGAGCGGAAGCTCCAAAGGAAGAATAAGGATAGGGGGGATCCGGCTGAGCGAAGAGCGAGTGAGATGGACAAGAATGGAGAAAGGACGTGGCATGTCAGGTGAATGTGAGTGGGTGTGGTGTAAAGAAAGTAAGAAAATAGCTGTGGTGAAATGAGGTTGGTGGAAGGGCAGGGTCAAACTGTAGCGAAAATGCGTACAAGCACGGGAGCAGCGAGCGCTGTGAGGAAATCAGAACAGCGAGAAGTGGAAGGCGGAAAGAATATGAGCTGAAGAAAAAACGGACGGAGAGAGAGTAAACAATGAGTAAAGCGCGATCCTCCTAGGAGGACAGGAGCCTGAGGATCTAATGATCAACCAACTGTGGTGAGACGTAGGAAAGGAGTGATCTGGGCAATCGATTTGAATCCGACCAGATTAGGGTCAAGTGCTGGCAAATGGCAAAAAAAATACCTCCAATGGCCAAAAACTCACTGCTAGGGAAAAAATGATGTGGTCAATCAAAAAGTGGCGCCAAGAAGCCAAGTGTGGCACTTTTGTTGAATTCTGTAAATAAACAGGGGGAGTATAGCGAGACGTCGTGGGCTGGAGTACCGATAATTAGATAAAAAAACACTGTAAGTGTATATTCAGAAGTAGTAAGGTATTACGTGATCAGGGGCGACGTAGAAACTTTGATCTCGGGTAAGGGCTCACTGGAACTTATAAGTTTTTACGAGGGGAAGCGGGGCAGTGGAGAGCAAGTTGTCTGAGGATTGGTATGGCGGATAGTAGGCATGGCGGGCGGGCCCCCGCGCGGGGGAAAGGGTGGACTGGAGGTGGCCGCCTAAAGGAAAGGGAACAGTATAATTTGCGGAAAGAAATGTTGATGGTGCTGCTTAAAACTTAGCTACTGTTTTACATCGCGAGTGTGTTAATCAAGCAGCGGGAGTTTACAGGGCGTATGGTGATCCTTGCACAAAAAAGACTGTTAATACATGGCACCAAGCGATTAGCGCTATTGATGGGGCACAAAGTGGGGAAAAAGCGTCATTAAAACAGCGAGGGCTATTGCATTAGGAGATGCACCGGCTGAAACAGAAAATAACGGCGATGTAACACCAAACTTTGAGGAATATGACGTCTAGTATTTAAGGTCATATCGGTCAGGAGAATATAGGGTCATGCTGATGTGTGAAACAATGAGTTAGACAGGCACGACGCATATGGGTAGGTCTCTATCTATTATTAATCAGGATTACCGAAGCAAGTGATATTATTGGAAGTTAATGGATATGGCCTATATGAAGAGATATGGTCAGTTGGTGCTGTCTCGCCCTACGTGGGATACAAACAGAAGACTGAGTTGTGTAGCGAGCAGAGAAAAGATGCAGAGGCCTTTTTGTACTAATGAAACTGCTCTTTACATGTACGGGAGGTATAGAAGAGTCAAAGCGTGCTTTCCTGCGGACTGTTGGTCGATATTTGCAGGCGTACGCACTAACAGTCTAATGGAAGCCTTCATTATATCGCACAAAGCCACGGATGCCGAGTCCACGACTGGCCGAAGGCCCGCAGTGGTGAGCTTGAGGAACGGTCAAAATCGCAGGGACAAGCAAGGGACCGAATACCAAAACGTGCTGCAAAGGACAGGGAAGACAGGAGTGAGAGGAGAAAACTTCGAAAGAAAAGTTCATTCTTGATGGGTATTGTGAGTTTTAGAACACACCCAGGGAGATATACAAAGGTGTGGGAGAGTGTGGCTAAAATAGATGGTGGTGTGGAGAAAAAATGAAGGTCAGACGCAATGAGAAGAAAATATGTAGGGCTGGGGACTGGGTCGGAGAAAAATCACTATCGACACTATAACCCAACATAGATATCGTCACAATGCATGGATGTACGTAATGGTCTAGTATCGAGACTACCGACGGTGATTACGAGGTTCAACAGTATTGATGAAGTTGAGCGATGTGTTTGGATAGAGAACTTCTTAAGATGTATGGAAAACTAGTCCGAAGATAAACTGTATCGCGAGAAATACAGACCGCATAAAGAAAAGTGAAGACCGAGCAAACCCTCGGTGTCGTGTGAAATGGCACACGGAGCCAACATGCAAACACTCACTGGCTCGGCAAGAATGGGAGCTGACAGCAGAGTTGAGCAAGCTGATGGTGAAACATGTTTTCGGATTTAACAAATCAAATTCTGTGCTTTTAGGGCGCGTTCCCCCAGTAACAGGGCACGGGCTTTAATTTCATAATGATAGGTCGCAGAGATTGAAAGCGCACGATAAACAGGGATAGCCCGAAAATTGTTCTAACCCAATAAAGTGCATGGAGGCGCAACACCAAACGAGCGGGAGGAAGCCAAGGGCATCTGATACGGTTGAGT
This sequence comes from Ostrea lurida, assembly GCA_903981925.1. Lineage (NCBI taxonomy): Eukaryota > Metazoa > Mollusca > Bivalvia > Ostreida > Ostreidae > Ostrea > Ostrea lurida. Next base: position 8,166 of record CAJDSM010023277.1, read on the forward strand.
ACGAAGATGGCTGACTGGGGCGAGGCGAGGCAGCGTATGGGTATATTCTAGCGATGCGCCACGCCAGTTCAGGGACATACCAAGTTCATCAGGGACCGTTAGAATGAAGATCCATGGGCGGGACTTAGCGTAGACAGGGTCCCGATAAGCCCCTGGATGTGGGGCTGTGAATGCACGTGCAAGTCCCGATGGATCCCGAGGCATGGGGAATGATAGCCAATGGGCTTTAGCCTAAGTCGCCGAGAACATAGCGGCCTCACAGGGGCTTAAAATGCAGGGACGGGACCGCAAGACTTAAGGGAAGTACAAAGCCGTTGCCGAAATCGGCAGGCCGGTAGGGCCTTTTGCCCCCAGTCAAAGCTGAATCAGGAGCCTAGGGCGCATTTAGCAGTCCTCGCGAAAGTTAGCTGGGCTATCGTAGCAGTGGGGCCCTCGGATAGCCTGGGCATTAGTGAGACAATGCCCAGTCCCGATAGCCTGGGCTCTGAGATGATAAGCCTGGGCTTAGCAGTCCTCTCCAATACCACCTGGAGGCTATAAATAGTCCCCGGATATGAGTTTGCGCTATGATGGAAGGCTGTAAAGAGTTATCGGAATAAGCCCTTAGGCTGGAGTGACTAGTGAGTCTTACGGGTCCAGAAAGGAATTATCACCATTGGAATTGAAACTTAACCGCAAGGGAAAACCTACTTTACTTATCATCGAGGCAGTGGCCATAGGGCGGGCTTTAAGTCCAGGTAGCTCTCCTAAAATGCGGGATAGCCCATGGGAACTGGTGGAGTCTTTAGCAGTCCTTATGTATCACGACAGTGGTAGAGAGGAGGGGAGGTAAGGGAGCTTCTTTTTGGTTGAACTGTTTGGATACCAGGGGCTGATAGTGTTATTAACTCCTTCAGAGCCTCACGGGCGCGTCACGCTAGATGCGAATGAAGCATTGCCGGGGGCTATGGGCTTTAACAGTTCATGCGAGCAGGTAATTGGTCTGTAATTTAGGTCCCGGCTCTAGCGAATGTCGCACATCTTGTGGTGTTGCTAGGCTAGTCTTTAGGACAGCGCACAAGTCTTCTTGGATTGACGGGGGCGTTTTAGAGATTACGACCTAGGTTGTCCCTGTGAGGCATCGACAGGCGATTAGAAGTAGCCCCTCGTTCTGTTGAAGGACCTCCCAGCATAGTAGAATGAGGTATCCCGATAGGGCTGTGGTAGCAGTCCTGAGTAGCCGTGTCGGCCTGATTCTTAGTCAATTCTGATAAGTCTAGGGGAGGGGCAAAATCTTAGCACGGCAAAAGTTACTAGAGATAGTGCCGGAAAGCTCGGCGTATGTAATGAGGAACCCAAATAGAGCAAGGCAAGAGAGGCGGTAGTGACGGAAACTGTTTGAGATTGGAAAGCTATGGGGCAGAAAAAAACATTTTGGAAATAGTGCAATGCGGGGAAATTAAAGTAGAATCATGCCCACGCACAACAATGGAGGCTCTAACAGACGCAGCATGGGAGTTCTTGAAGTCGGGTCGCAACTCGCTGTATCAGAAGATCTCTCGTACGCACGAGAGCATTGAGCTAAGTTTGGAATTGTTCCTCAAATCGAAAGTCACTGCTAGGGCTCTAAGATTGCGCCCTCCGCAGGCTTGAAAGCTAGTCCTTTGCTAACAAGGAAATATGTTTGAATAAAAGAACAAAATGTTGATATATCGTAGTGTCTCTCGGAATTTGAGCGACTGACAGAAGGCTTTACGGGGATACGGGCTGATTGGAGGCGGCGTAACGAGACTGAAGACTGTTCGGAGTCATTCCCAAATCGATAGTCTAACTACCCGGTGGCGTTGCTGGTGTAGTTGGTGTGGGAAAGGCTTGTAAGACAGCTCTCACTTATTTAGGTGTATGGTAGAAAATTGTCTAAAACCAGTAATTGGTGGACGAGTAATAGTCCACTCGCGCTTGTATGATAGCCATGGTGGTCTGGTGCACTAGTCCAGAGAATCAGTGCATTGAACTAGAAAAAGATGCTCCCAATGTGGTTCGACTCACTGCTTTACACTGGGAGTTGGGGGGACACATGGATTTACGCAGCCCAGGTGACCTCTGACTCCAAACTAGCAGAAGTGTTCCGGTGTGTTAAAGGGCAATGAGTTGCTATATCTTAGGAAATTAGACCAGGCACTATACGGGACCATAACAAGAGGTGGGAGACAACACCAAGTGGAGACAGAACATGATATTATGATCTACACTAGGCGTTTTGAAGTGACTATTCCATAACAAGATTCAACAAGCACCAAGCCCATGTTATTTGGGACACATCTTGTTGGGCGTTGCAATTAGTAATATTCCAGCTGTTTACCAAATTAATTTGTCACCGCGGCACAAGAGAAAAAGGCCTGTAGTGTCGCGCGACTGACCTAAGCGTAGTTAGCCTCGCGTGTTGGTCCTAGAGGAACAGTGATAAGCAAGAAGGGCAGATCACAGGCGCAAGTAACTGCGAAGAGGATAGCGGTCTCGAATAAAAAGTGCAGCTCTCTCCTGTGGCGTCGTCGTTTCCCTATTATTCAAGAAGACGTTGGAAAACAGGCACACAGTAAATAAGAGGGTAACGTGCGAGGGTGTGAGCGGCAAAACCTAAGGACATCGGAACACAGTGGAGGAGCAAAAGGGGCGTGGGTGGACGGGTTGATAGGCTCGGCCTAGTAACGGATGTCACATGGTCGGTGGCGTCAAAGTGGGTTGTAATGCTGGTACCATCCAGTCAAGCCGCTAAGCACACCATCCGTCGCGACGCGGGAATTTGTACATAAGTTATTTCTATCCACGAGCCGAGCTTCACGGATCCGTAGCGTCACGCAGAACAATGCCTACGAAGTCCCCCCATGGAGTGGGAGAAGACTCCAGAGATGTGATACGTTTTCCAGTTTTTAACCCAGATCTTGCAGGGGTATAAGAACTTGCGCAAATTACCAGCAAGCAGTGCTTCATTGATTCGCTGAAAGCGACTCATCTATCCAAACCAGGTAACCTTGACCGTGCGAAGAATGTGCTAAGTTCTCGCATCGACGAGCCCACTGAACCATGAGTCAAGTGTTCAGCACGCTGGGTGGACCATCTAAATTTTGGCTGGTGGACAGGCCCTACCTTGCAAGAAAGAGTGGGACCGGACTCAACCCATTCGGAAGCACGCATTTAAACATGGGCCGGTTCCGGGAGAATACAATAAAATTTCAGGGTGATTCGGAATTCATAGTGTCTATCTGTGGAGTTCGGTGGACAGCGAAAGTCTAGGGAGGAGCGATGTTCCACGAGTCGAGAGGCAACTTTATACCAGACAAAGGTAGAGAAATGCACAGTAGTATGATAGATCACAAATCGCTTGAGATGTGACACGACACCCCAGCGCCAGAAGTAGACGCCTGGGGTAGAATGCGGCCAACGATCTTTAAGTGCATGGTTTTTTCAAATTAGAGGAATATGGAGGTACTACATGAGCCTCCTGAACATGCAAGTTGAGACCAACCTAGGGGCCAGATAGAACAGCGAGTGAACCCGGTTGCTTATGAACTCACTAAGCGGCGGACTCCGGCGGGTGCAGTCTTTAAGTCACGGTGTAAACGACACGGAGACAGTACTGGACCTCCAGAATTCCTGGTGTGGCCAGTCGGGGTCATAGAGGGGGCTGCGCTGCTGGTATGGGGTTATCCGTAATAGGGGAACTCGGCTGTCGAGTGTGCTATATGAATACTCATAGGGCCAGCCCCGGGCCTATATATTACACACGACACCATCGTTCACTCTGTCACATCTCAAAGGACAGCATACGGGGGATGGAATAAGGAACCTACATGACTGGTATGAAGCCCGATCCATCAATTTGAGTCGCTCAGTCTTGATGGACACGACTTAGAATATTTTTAACATGGTTAAACTGTCACATTTTTCTCATGAACCACACAT